>JAGSMR010000508.1:0-32500 GCA_029286605.1 Sericinus montela
GTATATCAAGTAAACAATAATTAATCCATCTTACATTTTCTTAAATATTATTTTGTATGAAAAACATTGAAAGAAAAACCGATTTGAATAAAATTTGTGGTATGTCAGGGTGTCTAATTTTATATGTGGGTGTTGGGAACGCCTTTTTATGAGCTTCAGAGATCGATGAACTGCACTCCTAATTTATCAGTAGAATAGTATTTTTTTAAACTTGACACATACAATATATCAAAAAATCTGTTATAAAATGAAATGATTTTTGCATTATTAATGAAATGAGCATTAAGAGTCACACTTGTAATCTAATTCTACTGTATGGTAAATAAATAAATAAATATCTTGATGCAATTCCCAATACAGGAGTAGACAGAGGTCTAGTCTAGATAATTAAGTCTCTTTGACCCTCCTTCCACCGAAGATATTTTCGGGACAATGTGACAGGTGGTGAGCCCGTCGCCGTCTTTGGGTCCAAACCAACGATATAATTCGTACATAAGTTTTTGAAAAACCCATTGGTCCTGTCCGAGCCTGCCACCTGGGGATCGACCCGAGTTCGATCTTTACTGGAAATTCCGACCACCTAACCACACGGCTATCGTGACACAAACTACTGTATGGTCAGCGATTTTTTTTAAATTTCATCAGACTAATCCTACACCAAGTGTAACATCTATACATATAAATAAAATTTAAGTGATAATATATATGGTACTTATTTACTTATTTGTCTGTCTGTCTATGTTCCAAAGTTAGTCTCGGGTTACCTCGACAGCTTTTAATGTTAACTTTAGCGCTATATATTTTTTCGCCATTCGGTCTTCACTCATTCGCTCAACGGGCCCAAACCATCGAAGCAAGCCCTTATCAATTTTAGTGATGTCTCTGCGTTCCTTTTATATATCGTACATAATGAAATAAATTTTTAATATTTTTATCTGTCTGTGGGTTCCGGCCAAGTGCTGGACCGATTTTAACGAAATTTTCACAAGCAGATAGCTAATGTTATAAGGAGTAACTTAGGCTACTTATATTTTAGGAAAATAACTACGTTTCCGCAATAATTGTTTAACTGCGGCCAAAACCGACGAGGGCAGCTAGTAATGTAAGAAAAAGAAATAGAAAACAGGATAACAATAGTCACATGTGTGAATTTCCAGGCGAAGGCTACTTGGACTCCAAAGTACTCCGCGCGACAAGTGACCTCGCCTTGCGCTGCTCGGAAAACGTCAGCGGAAATGTTAACACTTACAATAGGCACGAGCTCGCTGCACATATTGTAAGCACATATTTATATACTTATTTTGAACAGTTTCTTCACGTTTTCTCGTAATGCGGCGCGCTGCGTGCACTGCGTGCGGGCGTACGTGGCGTTCCCGCGCGAGGTGCCCGCGGCGTGCGGCACGTGCGGTGCGCTGTGCGGGCGCCGTGTCACTGAGTGTGCGTGCGGTTGCAGCGCGAGCGGGCGCGCTGGTGGCGCGTGACGTTCCCGCGCGAGGTGCCCGCGGCGTGCGGCGCGCTGTGCGGGCGCCGTGTCACTGAGTGTGCATGCGGTTGCAGCGCGAGCGGGCGCGCTGGTGGCGCGTGACGTTCCCGCGCGAGGTGCCCGCGGCGTGCGGCACGTGCGGCGCGCTGTGCGGGCGCCGTGTCACTGAGTGTGCGTGCGGTTGCAGCGCGAGCGGGCGCGCTGGTGGCGCGTGACGTTCCCGCGCGAGGTGCCCGCGGCGTGCGGCACGTGCGGCGCGCTGTGCGGGCGCCGTGTCACTGAGTGTGCGTGCGGTTGCAGCGCGAGCGGGCGCGCGCTGGTGGCGCGTGACGTTCCGCGCGAGGTGCCCGCGGCGTGCGGCACGTGCGGCGCGCTGTGCGGGCGCCGTGTCACTGAGTGTGCGTGCGGTTGCAGCGCGAGCGGGCGCGCGCTGGTGGCGCGTGACGTTCCGCGCGAGGTGCCCGCGGCGTGCGGCGCGCTGTGCGGGCGCCGTGTCACTGAGTGTGCGTGCGGTTGCAGCGCGAGCGGGCGCGCTGGTGGCGCGTGACGTTCCCGCGCGAGGTGCCCGCGGCGTGCGGCGCGCTGGTGGCGCGTGACGTTCCCGCGCGAGGTGCCCGCGGCGTGCGGCATGTGCGGCGCGCTGTGCGGGCGCGCGTGCGAGCGGCGCGAGCGTGCGCCGCGCCGCGTCGTGCAGCGGCAGCGCGCCGCCAAGCTCACTGCGCCCCAGTCCGTTCAGAAGTAAGTCACTGACTTCACTTTTGGCCCACATCTAGCCCAGACCTCGAATTAACGCTTTAGACTTCAAATTATGAAGTCAGCTTTAGAGGACATGGCCTGCTCTAAAGGACACGGCGACATTGGGTCTCTTAAAAATATTTTCAGCAAGCAGTGGCGAAATTTTCATTGCAAACAGTGCGTAAATTCATAGATTCGTGGCCAAACAGATTAAAGGCCTCTGTAAAAGTCAAAGGTGTCCATTCCGAGTAGATTTTTTTAAATATTTTTGCTGAGAGTAATAAATGTGTAGGTATAAATTTTAATAGTTATACATTACTTCATAAAAAAAATTCAATTTCATTTGTAACAAAACTTATGGTCGGACGAGGTGTGTATATATACATATATATACACACGCACTTGCACTTTATGGAATGTGCTGCCGTCAGTGGTTTTTCCGGACCGATACGACTTAGGGACCTTCAAGAAAAGAGCCTATACCTTTCTCAAAGGCCGGCAACGCATCTGCTATGCCTCTGGTATTGCGGATGTTCATGGGCGGCGGTAATCACTTACCATCACGTGAGCCACCTGCTCGTTTGCCTCCCTTCCCTTTAAAAAAAAAGACATGTGGTTTTATTTCGATACATGAAGTTTAACATTTAAATCATTACGTACTTTATCAATTAACAAATCTTAGCTCACCTGTTAAGACAAAAGAAACATCATTTAATGCCTTTAATTCAGGTCTCTTTATATTTTAACAAATACGGAAAAATTCTTCTCTCAATAAGTAGTTATAATAATTAAATGTCACTACCGTCAGTTGTGACATGTTGTCGATAGCCAATATTCTTGTCGACCGGTTAGCGGTGACGCGGCAAATACAAATTGGTGAAAAGCACACAAGTGAGGTGATTTTCTGTACATCTCCCCCTTAAAAGACAACAATTACAAGTGGTTAAGTACGTAATTGTTCATTTAGTAACAAACACTGGAGACAGTTTTGTTATGTGGTAGAGGTTTGATTCTGCTTTTTTGTGTCCAGTATCAACTTTATAGATTGAATTTGAAATCTTCTTCACAAAATGAAATCTTTTTGTGATTTCAAGAGCTAGTTTTCTATCTCTTTTCAGATCTTTTGTACATTTGGTTTTCCATTCTATTGGTAGAATATTCACATTTTCGCCTTCTAAAAGATATTTTGGAGCAAACTTTGTCACTCTATGTTCTGTTTCGTTATATTTTTCTACACATTTCTGTGCAATAGTAGTCCATGCTATCTTTTTATCGTTTTCATTTATCTTACATCTTATCTTATTAACTAATGTTTGGTTTAGCCTTTCATTAAGTCCGTTTGAAAATGGTGTATCCACAGCAGTGAAAACTATTTTTATGTTTTCATTCTTCAGATATTCTTTAAATTCCTTGGAATTTATGCCATGGTATTGGTCTGTTAATACCATACCAATATTGTAACTCTGTGTCACATTTTTTATTAGTTTAATGAAATCAGCTTTGATTTCTGGATGTAAGAATATAAGCATATCTTGTAAAGTGATCAACCAGTAGATGTAAGTATCTTCTTGTTGACCGTGATCCTCCAAATCCTCCAATGGTATCAATAGATATGATAACAAATGGGCGTGTTGCCGGACCTAAATGTGACATTAGGCCATATTTTGAATACCGCCTTGATTTGCTTTTTAAACAAATTTCACATCCATCAGTTATTTGTTTAATGTTTGCAATAATATTCTTATATATATTTTCTGTGTAGAATGGTGTTATTTTATTTATCATCTGAGTTCTCCCAATGTGGCAGTAGGTGTCGTGGACATCTTTGATTAAAAATTTGCATAATTTTTCTGACAGTATGATTTTTTTCTTCTATTTTTTTTTTATAGTAAATTTCATTCTCTGATATATGTTTTTTATTTTGAACATCTGTATTTGTGAGTTGGTCTTCTTTTATATCTTTTAGGCTTATTAAATTTACTACTTTTAAAAAATCTTCAGTATTATCATATGGTTCTAGAACTTGGTTTTTACTTAAACAGTCTGCTTCTTGGTTTGTTTTTCCTGGGTTATATTTGATTGTAAAATTATATCAAATCTCCTAGCTCTTCATCAGCTCTTGCCTTGATATTCATATTTTCTAATGGTTTATGATCTGAGTATACCACAAATTCTTTTCCTATTAGCCAATGCTGCCGATATTTCACTGCTTCTTTTATTGCCAGGCATTCTAGATATATTGCCGTTTTCTTTTTTTGGGCGTCAGTGAGTTTTTTCGAAAAATAGGCAACTGGCTTACTGTTTCCATGTTCATCTTCTTGTTTCAACAATGCACCCACTCCTTTGATCCTCCTGGGTTAAAGATATTCAGTAATGGTTCTGAACATAGCAATGCTTTAATTTTATCAAATGCTTCCTGACATTCCGCAGTCCATATGAATTTAATATCTTTTCGTAATAGGTTATGTAACGGGTCCAGGATAATTGCACTGTGAGGTAGAAATTTATGATGAAAGTTTATTTTCCCAGGAATTGTCTTATATTTTTCAGTTTTTATCATTAAATCCTCAATCAACGGGAAAGGTTGTGATTGTGGGACAACATTTTTGTTCAATTCCCTGAAATCTATACATAACCTTGTTTTCTTTTCATCTTCTTTTTTATATGCCATAGCTACAGGAGCAGCAAAAGGGCTATAAGATTCCTAAATCAAATTCTTCTTCTGTAGTTTTGAAATTTGATTTTCTATTTTTCTTCTATCTTCAATTGTATATCTGTATGGGCGTTTATAACAGCATTTATCCACCATTAAGTCAATATGTGCTTCATAATCTTGTACTGTACCGATATCATATTTATCCTTAGCGAAGACTGGTTTATACATTTCTACCATCTTCCCTATTTCAGATTGTTGATATGAATCTAGATGGTTTACTAACATTTCAAATTCATCTGAGTATAAGTGTTCATTGAAATTTATTTCATATTTAATAATGTGGTTTTCTCCTTGTTGTAATTCTTTTGTGCTTGAAGAGATTTCTTCTTCAAGTTTGTCACCAAGTACATCTGGAATTTTGACATATGTTACATTTTGTGAATAATTTTTCTCCTTTTCTTTCACATTGGTATTTTGTGTGACATTCAATTCTTCATTTTGAATTAATTTGGATTTTTTTATACAATCCAAACCCATTAAAAAAAATCATATTTGAAATTCATACTATAAAAATATCCACAAATATTTCTATATTGTAGATTTTTGTTTTTCGCGATATTATTCCTTTTGTTTTTTTCTCACCATTAATAGTCTTCAAGTTTACCATTTGAATATCACTTGCATTTTGTACTGGTTGTATTTTCAATAATTTTGCATTAATTAATGATACATTTGAACCTGAATCATAAATTACAGTAACTTTTAAAGTATCATTTAATAGTAACTTTACTTCTATTAATGGTGGCACCCCTAGTTTTTTGTGTTCTTCTTATTCAGTTCTATTTCCAATTCTGAGTTATTTACTGATTTTACAACTGCTTTGTGATTTTTTTTTTAAACCAGCAACTTTCTTCAGGATGGTAACGCTTTCCTTTTTTCTCATTCATGCAAATTGGGCAGGGTTTCTTTTCTTCAAGTTTTTTGGTTTTATTGTCTAAATTTATGGTACTTTTCCTTTCATATTATTTACCACACCACCACATACCCATTAGATATGCACTAACCTTTAAATACCAAGCAGATATGTTACTTGAATATGCTTTAAAAAAAGAAAAGTTGTTACTAGAAGTGAGAAAATCTTTTTTTTTATAGAAAAGGGAGGCAAATGAGCAGGAGGCTCACGTGATGGTAAGTGACTGCCGCCCATGAACACCCGCAACACCAGAGGCATAGCAGATGCGGTGCCTCCCATAGAGTGCCCCTTCCACTTGCTACGCTCCTTACATACTTGTTTCGCTTCGTCTACTTTCATTATTCCCTTCATACCTTACATATATTATAATTAAACTCACGATAGCCGAGTGGAAGGGTGGTCGGAATTTCGAGTCGAAAGACCCGAGTTCGATCCCCAGGTGGCAGTACCAATGAGTTTTTCAAAAACTTATGTACGAATTTCATCGTTGTCTTGGACATAAAGACGGCGACGGGCTCACCACCTGTCACGTCGTCCCGAAAAAATATCTTCAATGGAAAGGTGGGGTCTAAAGGACTTAACTGTCCACACTACACCACCGTCCACCCCTGTATCGATAGCGACGCGAAGATACACACAATTGAACCAACGCCCCGCCAGATTGGACAAAACCGAGGAGGGCTCCGAGATGGTGGGCCGCGTGCACCGGTTCCTCTGCCGCGCGGGCGGCGGCGGCGAGCTGCCGTACTTCCGCGCGGTCCTCGACCCCACCAGCTTCAGCCGCACCGTCGAGAACGTCTACTATGTCTCTTTCCTCGCGCGCGACGGACTGGTCGCCGTGCGGCTCGGTGAGCCACCCCACCACCACCCAACCCACCACCCAACCGCCACCCAACCGCCACCCCACCACCACCCAACCCACCACCCAACCGCCACCCAACCACCACCCAACCCACCACCCAACCGCCACCCAACCGCCACTCAACCCACCACCCAACCGCCACCCAACCGCCACCCAACCCACCACCCAACCGCCACCCAACCACCACCCAACCACCACCCAACCGCCACCCAACCGCCACCCAACCGCCACCCAACCGCCACCCAATCGCCACCCAACCACCACCCAACCACCACCCAACCCACCACCCAACCGCTACCCAACCCACCACCCAACCGTCACCCAACCACCACTCAACCACCATCCAACCCACCACCCAACCGCCACCCAACCACCGCAACCACCACCCAACCCACCACCCAACCCACCACCCAACCACCACCCAACCCACCACCCAACCCACCACCCAGCCGCCACCCAACCGCCACCCAACCACCACCCAACCGCCACCCAACCGCCACCCAACCGCCACCCAACCGCCACCCAACCCACCACCCAACCCACCACCCAACCCACCACCCAACCCTCTACCGACTAGACCTCTGTCTACCCCAGCATTGGGAATGGCGTGAAGATATCTATGGCCGACGCCGCTGTAACGTTATGGGACGTTACAGCGGCGTCGAGAATTATAATAATAATATTTACGTATCGTTGAGAATCACAATAGCCGAGTGGTTGGGTGCTCGGAGTTTCGAGTCGAGAGACGCGAGTTCGATCCCCAGGCGGTAGATTCGTACTGATGGGTTTTTCAAAAACTTATGTACGAATCGTATCGTTGGCTTGGACATAAAGACGGCGACGGGCTCACCACCTGTCACGTCGTCCCGCAATATCTTCGGTGGAGGGTGGGTCGAAGGGACTTAATTGTCTAGACTAGACCTCTGTATCCCTGTATTGGGAATTGAGTGAAGATATTTATATTATGTATTTAACATTTACGAATGCAAGAGCAATTATAAAAAAAATCATTATCAAGTTACTTCGGTGCAAGTTACAAGATCACTATTAGGCAAGCCTGAATGAATGAATGAACGAATGAATGAACGAATGAAGTAAAATACTTTTTTGTCAACCACAAAATCACGGTAGAAGAAATGGTAATCGTAAATATGTTTTGAAAAAAAAAAAAAACTCATTCGTACGAGCCTTCCTCCTGGATATCGAACTCTGGTCTCTCGATTCGAAATTCCGATCACCCAAACGCTAAGCTACCGTGGCTCGGTGAGCTTGCCCTTCCCGTTATACGTCACCTTCCAGCTTTATTGCATTACCTCGTGTGTTTTTTTTTTTTTTATAAAAAAGGGAGGCAAACGAGCAGGTGGCTCACGTGATGGTAAGTGATTACCGCCGCACATGAACCCGCAATACCAAAGGCATAGCAGATGCGTTGCTCAGAGCAGAGCCCCAGAATATGGGGGCAACCGGTTTCTGGCACTCACCAGACGAAACGCAGAAGTTTGTTAGACTTCACCTTCACTTGCCGGTATTCTGTGAGGTCGTGGTACTTCCCCGGTCGAGCCGGCCCATTCATGCAACAACAAACGCTGATGCGTGGCTCCACCGCTGTTAATGTGTGGATTAAAACGGTCAGCTCAACAAGTACCGCTTCCATTCCAGACGAGGAGCACGGTCTGCCGTTCATCAAGCCGGTGCCGGCATCGGAACAGCAGCAGCAGAGCATCTCCGGCGAGAACCAGTTCATCGTCTCCTTGGATGTTGCTAGGTGGAAGGTATGCTCAGCCACTCTCGACATAAAGACGGCGACGGGCTCACCACCTGTCACGATATCCTGAAAATATCTTCGGTGGAAGGTTTGTCGAAGGGACTTAAATGTCTAGACTCGACCTCTGTCTGTACCCCTGTATTGGGAAGTGCGTGAAAATATATATATATATATATATATATATATATATATATATATATATATATATATATATATATATATATACATATATATATATATATATATATATATATATATATATTTATATATATATATATATATATATATATATATATATATATATACATATATATATATATATATATATATATATATATATATATATATATATATATATATATATATATATATATATATATATATATATATATATATATATATATATATATATTAATATTATAAATGTGATTGTAAGTTTGAATATTACTAAACCGATCATCATGAATAAGTATATTCACATGTGTATATTCCTGGAGGTATTAGAAGTAACATAGGATACTTTTTTGTATTTTTTTTACGAAAAATAAAAAAAATTATTTGTCAACAGATCTCAAAACCTTGAACGCCATTTAGAATGTATATGTATATATATGGTATATATGGTAAATACACCAAAATAATATTTTTTACAATTTTGTCGGTCTGTCTGTTTGTTCCGGCTAATCTCTAAAATGGCTAGACTAATTTTGACGGAACTTCGACTGATTTTATAAGGGGTAACTTAGGCTACTTTTAATTTAGAAAAATAATAAGGGGTCAGCGTTAAGTGTTAAACCGCGGGCAAAGCCGCGGGAGACAGATAGTTTATCATAATATATTCATACATCTTACATTGGTTATGTTAAATTGTTATATTAATAATTTAAAATAAAATTACATTGTGTATATCTTACAAGAAACTGTAACTAACACAAGTTGCACGCAAAATATCTATATAAATCATCTACTGTACTGTCTGTGCAGTAACGTCGTAAGAATATACCGCGCAGTTTCCTATTTTGTCTTTGTCTCTCCTTATGGGAGAAACACACAGGGAATCTCTGCAGATAAATTTTATAGGTCGTTATATGCATGGACATTGAGACGGCGACGGGCTCACCACCTGACACATTGTCCCAAAAATATCTTCGGTGGAAGGTGGGTCGTAACGACTTAATTGTCTAGACCCCTGTCTACCCTTGTTTCGTGAACGGCGTGAAGATATTTTTTTTGTGATGAATTTAATTTAAATGTATCCCCTTTACAGGAACTAATTGATGCATTCGACATAAAGGAGCCTATGATGGTGTTGAAGAGACTGTGAGACAGATTTCCGTTTAAGTTTCCCTCGTTACCAATAGATGGCGTTTCATTAAATAATTTAAAATAAAATTACATTGTGTATATCTTACAAGAAACTGTAACTAACACAAGTTGCACGCAAAATATCTATATAAATCATCTACTGTACTGTCTGTGCAGTAACGTCGTAAGAATATACCGCGCAGTTTCCTATTTTGTCTTTGTCTCTCCTTATGGGAGAAACACACAGGGAATCTCTGCAGATAAATTTTATAGGTCGTTATATGCATGGACATTGAGACGGCGACGGGCTCACCACCTGACACATTGTCCCAAAAATATCTTCGGTGGAAGGTGGGTCGTAACGACTTAATTGTCTAGACCCCTGTCTACCCTTGTTTCGTGAACGGCGTGAAGATATTTTTTTTGTGATGAATTTAATTTAAATGTATCCCCTTTACAGGAACTAATTGATGCATTCGACATAAAGGAGCCTATGATGGTGTTGAAGAGACTGTGAGACAGATTTCCGTTTAAGTTTCCCTCGTTACCAATAGATGGCGTTTCATTAAATAATTTAAATAAACACAGGTTTGGTTTTTATCTATACATATAAATAAAAATGGAGTGTCTGTTTGTAATATTGAAGTAACCGTTTTTTACTACATGCCTAAGAATATATACGGTAGATACACCAGAATACCTTTTTTTTACAATTTTTGTCAGTCTGTTTTTCTGTCTATCTCTTTGTTCCGGCTGATCTCGGAAACGGCTGTACCGATTTTAACAGGAGTAACATAGGCTACCTTTATTTTAGAAACATAATTAGGGTCCCGCGTTAAGTGTGAAACTGTGGGCAAAGCCGCGGGGGGCAGCTAGTTATAAATGAAAACGACTTTTAAGAAATAGCATCTACACAGCTATCCAGATCAAGTTATAAAAATATATAGATAAATAAATAAATAAACAACGTGACAGGTGGTGAGCCCGTCGCCGTCTTTATGTCCAAGCCAACACATAGGTTTTTGAAAAACCCATTGGTACGAGCCTGAGCACTTGGGGATCGAACTCGGGTCTCTCGACTCGAAATTACGAACATCAAACCACTCGGATTTCGTGACTTTTTTGTTCAATCATTTTTTTATCAAATAACGGTACGACTTATTTATTTATTTATACTTTATTGCATCACCTTAAAAATAAGAATAACATAGAATTTAATACCTTATCGGCATTTTCTCCCAGTCAACCCGAGGCGTCGGAAAAAATGTTTTGGGTGCCTACACACTAATTCTTCTCTCGGTCACTTATTTAGTTGAATTTTCTCTACTTTTTCGCCATATCCGGACACATTTTTTTGTGGCTATTTGTAAGAAATCGTAAACAAACTCACAGACATCTCTAAGAGGTTACTTCAGTGGAAGTCTCAGCATCTTGAATGGGTTTTGTAAACGTAGCTTGCTGGCCCGATAGTCCATTTTTCAATTACGCAATTTTTTGTTGCGTAATACCCCGGTCAATTTGATAAGGTAGGATGTATTTTATAGTCGTTTAATATATCCCCTTGGAGTTGACACAGAATTCTCGTAAATCATACAAATTATGTTATTATGTGACGTAATAAAATGTACTCTGTATGTTTTTTTTTTGCTGAGCCCTATCCGTAGCGAAAGTTATGATACCTATAGCTTGTTATGATACCTTAGCTATAACGGGTAGGTTACCTAAAACACATTTGTTTGTTTTCATTGCATAACACATTTCATCCATCATTCGCAAACATGTGAATAATTAAGCAACAATCATTGTTACTTACCGAATTCCACAGTTGTTGTTTTACGCAAAAGTAACGTAAAGTCACGATAGCCGAGTTGTTGTGTGGTCGGAATTTCGAGTTGAGAGACCCGAGTTCGATCCCCAAGTGGCAGTACCAATGAGTTTTTCAAAAACTTATGTACTAATTTCATAGTTGGCTTGGACATAAAGACGGCGACGGGCTCACCACTTGTCACGTTGTCCCGAAAATATCTTCGGTGGAAGGTGGGTCAAAGTAACTTAATTGTCTGGACTTGACCTCTGTCTAGTCCAGACAATTAAGTTAAGGTCTGACCCCTGTATTGCGTGAAGATATTTTTTTATTTCAAAGTAGTTACCTATCGCAATACAAGATGTAAGAAATTAGAAAACAAATCGCTCATTGTCTCGTCGCATCGTGCACAATCCCTGACGGGGTAGCCAGAGAGAACAGCTCGCCAAGTGTCACGATCCCTACATACTTCTTTCGCTTCTTTCAGATTCATCATCTTCTTCATACATGCACGTCTAGGTATCGGAGTACTCTTGACCCTCCTCTCTTCGAGCAATTTGCTCACATGGTCTTCGAAAGTTAATCTCGGTCTACCTCGACACCTTTTAATATTAACTTTCGCGCTATATATTTTCTTCACCATTCGGTCTTCACTCATTCGCTCAACGTGCCCAAACCATCGAAGCACGCCCTTATCCATTTTTGAGACAAGGTCATCTTTCAAACCTGCCATATTGCGAATCTCTTCGTTTCGCTTTCGGTCGGCCATGGTAAGGCCGCACATTTTACGAAGAGATCGCATCTCCACTGCATTCAACCTGCTTTTATGCTTCTTCTGGCATACCCAGGTTTCGCTGCCATATAACAAAGTCGGTACCAACACCGCGTTATGTATTGCAAGGCGTGCACTTTTCACAACGCCTTGCCTTTTGATTAACGCAGTCAGGGCACCATTGACTTTGTTCCCGGCAGCGACACGCCTGTCCACATCTAAATCACATCTTCCATCCCGGCTAAACGCACTCCCCAAGTATACAATTTCATTCACCTGTTTTAGACATTCCTGATTTACCCAAATTTCGCACTTCGTTCTTTCTTCGTCCCTTTCAAATACCAGAACCTTAGTTTTATTAGCATTCAAACGGAGACCATTAATTTCACATTCTTCTTTCATACACGTGACTAATGCCTGCAGTTCTGCCTCTGATGGAGCTATAAGCACTGCATCATCAGCATAAAGCAGACAATTTACTTTTATGTCACCCAATTTCACACCCAAACAGCTATCTTTCAGCTTCTGTAAACAGCTGTCGAGATACAGTATGAATAGCCAGGAAGACATGACACAACCCTGTTTGGACGCTAAACATGGGTGACAGGTCATGCCCTACCCGCACACAGGCTTTACAGTCACAGTAAAGTGACTGCACAGCCCTTAGCAATCGACCAACCACACCATACCCCGGCAACAGTTCCCACATTTTCTTCCTTACAACCTTATCAAATGCTTTCTCAAGATCCACAAAAGCACAGAAAATCTTCTGGTTAGCAGCCAGAAGCTTCTCCGTGATCATGCGGAGAGAAAACTTTTGATCCGTGCATCCTCTTCCAGGTCTAAATCCGCATTGTGCCTCCCATAGAAATCTTTCCGATTTATCTTGCAACCTACGTGTCAAAACCTTCGAGTAAACTTTACTTGCTAAACTGGTCAAGCTGATCGCCCGATAGCACCCGCAGTCATAATGTGAACCTTTACCTTTATATAAAGGCACAATGACTGCGGATCGCCAATCATCCGGAACAGCCCCCGTTCGCCAGCACAAATTGCACAGCAGATGAAAGCTGTCCCAGACGCGTGGCCCACCATACTTGACCATTTCAGCAGTAACTCTGTCTAGTCCCGCAGCCTTACCACATTTAAAACTTCTAATCGCACATTCAATCTCTTTCATACTGATGACCTCAGTGTCATCGAGGTCCGAGTCTGGCGTACCAGTCACGGCGTCACCCCCCGGATCCCTCACTAAGATCATCACACGCATACATCTCTCTATAAAATTCGCTCCATCGCTGCATGACATCCGATTTTTCTGAGAGGACGTCATTGGTTCCCGAAAGCACTTTATTCATTCTTAAGGCTGTCGCACCACTCCGGGTCCTTCCAACCTCTTTCCAGAAGAGTTTGGAGTTCTCCTTGAAGTTGTGCGACAACCTTTCGTCCGCTTCCATTCTACTCCTTTCACGCACTTCCTCAATCAATGCTTTCGTGTGAACTTTCTGGAGCTTATATCTTTCTTTCCTCTTCTCTCTCATATCCTTATCATTACTAGAGGCCAAGTAGTCTAACCATGCTTTCTTCTTCTTATTTACAGCTTCTTTCACTTCGTCATTCCACCATGCATCACCCTTTTACTACTACCTCTTTTCACAGTTCCACACACGTCTTCCGCTGCACTAACCATTCCATCTCTAAGGCTCTGCCATATTTCTTCCACACATTCTTTCCTAACACCAATGCTGTCCAGCTTTTCGGCTACCCTTGCTTGATATTTATTCCTAGTGTCCGCTTCCTGAAGCTTCCAGCTTCGGATGCTACCGACCGACTGTGGTTCTGGTATCGCCGTCCGGTGGCGCCAACCCGCGAACAGACCCCTAAATCTAGTAATCACTAGGTAGTGATCCGTTCCCAGGTCAGCACCTCGGAACACTCGCGTATCCATCACCTGTTTTCGCAGTCGGTCATCCACTAGGAATAAATCGATCATACTTCTCTCATTCTCTCTTGTTCTAGTATACATATGGATTTTCTTGTGACTAAACATAGTGTTTGTCACAAGAAGACCCTTTTCCTTGCATACAGCCAGTATATGCTTGCCAGCATCGTTAACCCTTTTATCGCCAAACATTCCAAGCACCGACTCGTACCCTGGCCGAGCGGTACCAACCCATCCATTCAAATCACCACATACAACAATTCTTTCGTTTCCTCTAACCATGTCTAGAACTTCTCTTACATTCTCCCAAAACTCCTCCAGCTCAGCTCTGGACGACGAAGCCACCGGCGCATAAACAGCCAAAAGGAATAACTTCGTCAGTCCCAATTTAAAGCGAACCCAGAGAAGTCTCGAGTTCACAACCTTATATTCAGTCATAACATCGACCAACCGAGACGACAGCAGCACCCCCACTCCCTGGCAGGCGCTCTCGCTCTCCGGGACTCCGGACCATAGAGCTAACGCCCCGCCAGGGAGCTCTTCAGTACCACTGCCCTTCCGCTTGGTCTCCGACAAACACACGACATCTAATTCTCTTTCTTTCATTATTTCAATCAACTCATTCGTCTTATCTCTCATGCCTCCTCTAACATTCCACGTGCCAACTCTGCACTCCGTCCTCCACCTTCCGCCGTGTCGGGCTGTGCGTGACGGGTGGCGGTCCCCATCGCCGCTTTGCGCGCTGCATTTCACACCAACGGGGACGAACTGGTGTGCGTCGCCTTGGGGACGCCCTAACCCTCGTTGGCATGGGTGCGCAGCTGTGTAGAATTGCAGCCCTGAGAAGGGCTGGCAGGGGTCGCGACGAGCACGCACGAGTCGCATCGTGCGCCGCTTGTTTTAGTCACGCGCGTGGTTTGGTGCTTGCTAGGTCTAGATGGAAGAGTGAGAGGTCTCTTGCAGGTGGTCGCTCCAAGTAAGGGCTGGTCTGCCCACTTCGAACTCGTCTTGGTGGCTGCGGAGGGAGTGTCATCACTCCGGCGTTGTGCTGCTGTCCGTTTGTTTCGAATTTGTTAGCGGCGACGGGCTCACCACCTGTCACGTTGTCCCGAAAATATCTTCGGTGGAAGGTGGGTCAAAGGGACTTAATTTAGACATGACCTCTGTCTACCCCTGTATTGGGAATTGCGTGAAGATATTTAAAAAATCTTGTTTTAAAAGCTTTCTAATTCCGAAACTGCGCAATCGCCATCGATTCAGATAAATAAATAAAATAGATAAATATCTTCACGCAATTCCCAATACAGGGGTAGACAGAGGTCTAGTCTAGACAATTAAGCCCCTTCGAACCATCTAAAATTCCATCGAAGATATTTTCGGCACAAGGTGACAGGTTGTGAGCCCGTCACCGATTTAGATTGATTTAAATGAGCCTAAATTTATTTAAGTTTCCGGTTTTAAGGGTAACCTAATTTAAATCGACCACATCGCGACGTTTCGTGGTCGAAGTGAAAATTTGTTCTTCTAATGATTACTCCGTTTATTTTATTCTGCCTGGCAAAATTACTTACATACACTTATGGCTGCAATGGGGAGGAAATGATAAAATTGTAACACTGTTTTCTTTGAAGTAATCAAGAACTTATATAGACAAATGCGAGTCATGATTGTCGAGAAGTAATAACACTGGGTTTATTTTACTTGGGTTTTGGGTATTTTACGAAGTGTTTAGCAAACTTCTGAAACTTGTCTTCTTTCATCCACCCAGATGAATTAGCATCGCCTTCAGAGCACACTAGTCCACCTCTGATGAAATGTTCTTTATAGTGAACTCGTGGAAAAACAAAGAATGGAGGAACCATGTTGCCAACGGCCGAAATAGCAACCGCGACCGTCACCAGCGTACCTCGTTCAGCGGAAGATCGACGAGGTATTACTTAATTAGGAACATGTATTGGATGATAATTTGCAATTTAAAACTGTATATGAAAATAACAAACTGCAATTATTGTTGAACAATATCGACTGGCAGACTATTAAAAATCTGTAATGTCCTATTAAAATATGTGAATTTATTAAAAATGCCATACAAAATTGTTATAACCAATCTCAAATAAAAATAAAAATTAAGAGTGTATCAAATAGGGATAAAAATAAATGGATAAATAATAAAATTATAAAATCTTGCCTCTATAAAGATAAATTATTTAATGATTGGAAAAATGATAAAATAAAACGAATAAAATAAAATAAAACATAACAATAAAATAAAACGATTAAAATACAATAAAGCTAGGAATCACGCTAATAAGCTAATAGAAAAATCAAAAAATTTGTTCTTGATAACCAACATAAATAAAAATAAATCTAATCTTCAAAACTTATGGAATATTTTAAACAATATGACAGGAAGGGTTAAGAAATCAATTGACGATATTATTCTGAACAACTTTGAGAACAGTAGAACAAACTTAGTACAGATAGCTAATAATTTTGCAGATGAATTTAAAAACAGTGTTCATAATATATTGACTAACTGCAGAACTCCGTTACTTCAAAATTTTCATACCGTAGGCCGGTAAATTTAACATTTAGATTTCAGAAAGTAAGCTCAGATACAATAAAATAAAGTAATAAAATCACTAGATGACAACAAGTCCCCGGAATAGATAATATTCGTGCACGTGACCTAAAAATCATTAGACATAAAATTGCACCAGCTATAGCCAAATTAACAAATACCAGTATAACAACTGGAATATATCCTGATGATTTGAAAACTGGAATAGTAAGACCAATTTTCAAAAAAGGAAACCTTAAGGAGTATGGAAATTATCGTCCCATAACCATATTACCCACCTTAGACAAAATAATTGAAAAATGTCTGTCAAATCAATTTCTAAAATTCTATGATTCTAATAACATTCTAAATGATAAGCAATACGGATTTCAACCACACAAAAGCACCACTAAGCTTCTGAGCAACTTCACTAATTCGATGAACAAACATTTGCATAGTAAAAAACACATCCTAGTAGTCTTTATTGACCTTAGCAAAGCGTTTGATACACTTCAACACGAGACATTGATTGAATCACTGGACGAATCAGAATTAGAGGACCTGTCCAGAAATGGTGTAAAATTATCTGGAAAATAGACGTTTTAAAGTTAAGATCGCTGAAAATTGGAGTTATGAAAAGACTGTAACTGAAGGAACTGCACAGGGATCAGTACTCGGACCTTTACACTACTTAACATATGTTAATAGTTTAATAAATTTAATTGACAGCTGTGAAATTTATCAGTTTGCCGACGACACGAGCCTAGTAGCGGCTGATGCCGATCTTGGAGTCGCATTTATAGGTTTGCAAAAAGATTTTACATCTCTTATTAAGTGGTCTCACGATGTTGGTTTAGTTTTAAACGATAAAAAAACTAAAATAATGTATATCAGCTCTTCTCATAACCGTGCTAAAACAGTGCCTAACCTCATAGCACACTCACACTCATGCTTACATTCATGTCAAATAAAATCTATGTGCTATTGTCCGTCAATAGTTTATACGGACAACCATAGGTACCTAGGTCTCATAATTGATAGCCGACTAAATTGGAAAAAGCATATAAGTAACGTCTGTGACCGGCTAAAATCAATTCTGACAAAATTTGTACTAATTAAAAACAAAATGACTTTCCAATTAAATTATTATTATATAAAGCTTTAGTTGAATCAATAACTTCGTACGGTTTGAGTAGCTATAGATTCACATTCAAAACTAAACTTAACTAAAGATGATGGACAGCTCTAAGCAGCTTTTTAAAAAATTAATCGATGTCCAGTCGGCGTTGTCACTAAACGCACAAGTATTCTGGTAAGTACAATATACTATTTAATTTTATTTAAAGGTAGTGATAGTGGTCTTGTATCCATCCAGAAAAAACATTGTTATTTGAGCCGGATCCGATTGATTGAAACATTATTTGACTAATAGAAAGTTGTACTGTAAATACTTATTAGTCAAATATTATTTCCTAATAGAAATTTACATTTTAAGTTTTTGAGTGCTTAAATTACATATAGTAAAGAAAGTGATCGTGAGCAAGCTATTATATGGTTGCACTGTGCCTGGTTTCAGTAAGTCGCGTGGCCAAAGTCGTGGGCAATCTTTAGTGTTGTTTGTGTTACGCTTTTAATAAATGTTATAAGTGTACAATGGGTTCAAGGGTGGATGACGCGCAATACAGACTCTGGGTCAAGAAAAGTCACTTAGCCTCTCTCCACCAACTCCACTCCCTGCCTACCCGCGGTGAACCCTGTTACGTCGAGCAACCTACCATCGAGATTGCGGTAACCAACCCCTTTGGAGATGTAGGTCGACAAGCAGCATGGGAGAAGGGGGTCCGGATCATACAGTCACTCAGTCCGGATATCGTGCGTTGGCAGCAGGGCGCTACGATTACACATGCCATCACTGCGGTGCAGAAGGCAACGGGAAACCACTGCACTATATTCCCTAGAAGTTAGCTTTATGGAAAAGTCAGATATAGCCACGGCCCCGAGTGCCCGGCGTCTCTTAAATGGGACAGGGGTGCTAAGAATCCCCGGGCGGAAAACACTAAGAATAGGAACTTGGAACGTGAGAAGTCTAAAACAAGATGGAAAACTCCCCAATGTTGTAAAGGAAATAAAACGCCTGCGGGTGGACATTCTTGGAATCAGCGACACTAAATGGCCAGGACAAGGCAAGCACTTCACACCAGATGAACATGTTCTCTACTACTCAGGAAGCGACCAACCAACAGAAAGATATGGTGTGGGAATTCTTCTTGCAAAGGAAATGTCTAAAAGCGGTTACAAACTTCATTCCTTTGTCCAACCGAGCAATGCTAATCAGACTAGAGGCCAAACCATATAACATTAATATCATACAACTGTATGCACCCACCGGAGACAAACCTGCAACTGAAATAGAAGAACTGTACAAAGATGTTGACACACTATTGAAAACCACCAAAAAACGCGAGGTGATTATCGTTATGGGAGACATGAACGCAAAGGTGGGTTCGACCACTGTTCCTGGTGTTGCTGGTGCTTATGGACTTGGCATCCGAAATGACAGGGGTGATATGTTGGTAGAATTTTGTCAAAATAGCGAGCTTGTAATTACTAACACCTGCTTCAAACTACCACCACGCCGTTTATACACATGGACATCACCAATGCACACAGCAGATCACATTGTGAGGAACCAGATAGATTACGTGTTGATTAATAAACGGTACCGCAATTGCGTCAAGAAAGCACAAACTTACCCTAGAGCGGACATAAGATCAGACCACAACCCAGTGGTGGTGGACTTGAAATGCAGACTTAAGAAGGTACAGCCAAAAAGATTAGATAGAAGACCAAATGTGCGCAAACTTGCTGAGCCCGATACGCGAATCAAGGTGTACAATGCTATTAACCAATGGGCCACCGATCATCGCACCAGGGCTGATACTCCCGATCTCGACACATGGACCAGTCTCAAGGAAAACGTGTATGATATCTGCAACAAATATTTACAACCACCGCCACTGGTTAAGAAGCAGGATTGGATGACGGACACAATCCTTCAATTAATGGAAGAGCGACGACTGTACAAGAGCACAAACCCAGACAGGTACAAACAGATCGATGACACCATTCAATTAGAGATAGCGAAAGCTAGGAACACCTATTACCATAATAAATGCGCACATTTGGAAGATCTTTTTCGCAAGCATGACAGTTTTAATGCGCATAAACATATTAATGAAATGGTAGGTCAAAAACGTAAAGTCAACAGTACCTTGGTCGATGACGGAGGGTATCTGATCCTGGATATCGATGATAAAAAGAAACAGTGGTGTGGGTACGTCTCGGAGATGTTTGCTGACACCTCAAGGAATATTTCAATGCCCAGGGGAAACGAAGGTCCTCCCATTTTAAAATCTGAAGTTTTACGCGCCTTGAGGGCTGCTAAAACAGATAAATCGCCGGGACCCGACAACATACCCATTGAAATTCTCAAGCTACTGGAAGAGGATCAACTTGACGTACTGACAGAGCTCTTCAATTACATCTATGATACCGGTAACATCCCAATCGATTGGTTAAAGTCTATGTTCATCACAATACCCAAAAAACAAAATGCCAGGAAATGTGAAGAGTACCGTATGATTAGCTTAATGAGCCACGTCCTCAAAATGTTCTTGAACATCATACAGAACAAAGTAAGACCGAAATGTGACCGAACAACTAGGTGACAGTCAATTCGGATTTCGCTCGGGGTCGGTACTCGTGAAGCTCTTTGCCCTCAACGTTCTTGTACAGAAATGCATGGACATGCAAACCGACGTACTGTTGTGCTTCATAGATTACGAAAAAGCATTCGATCGAGTCAAGCACCAACATCTTCTGCGTCTATTAACGGATATTGGACTCGATGACAAGGACGTCAGGATCATCCGTAATCTGTACGAGAACCAAGCAGCAACAGTCAGAGTTGAAAAATGAGGAGACCGAGGAAATCAAGATCTGTCCAGAAATGGTGTAAAAATTATCTGGAAAATAGACGTTTTAAAGTTAAGATCGCTGAAAATTGGAGTTATGAAAAGACTGTAACTGAAGGAACTGCACAGGGATCAGTACTCGGACCTTTACACTACTTAACATATGTTAATAGTTTAATAAATTTAATTGACAGCTGTGAAATTTATCAGTTTGCCGACGACACGAGCCTAGTAGCGGCTGATGCCGATCTTGGAGTCGCATTTATAGGTTTGCAAAAAGATTTTACATCTCTTATTAAGTGGTCTCACGATGTTGGTTTAGTTTTAAACGATAAAAAAACTAAAATAATGTATATCAGCTCTTCTCATAACCGTGCTAAAACAGTGCCTAACCTCATAGCACACTCACACTCATGCTTACATTCATGTCAAATAAAATCTATGTGCTATTGTCCGTCAATAGTTTATACGGACAACCATAGGTACCTAGGTCTCATAATTGATAGCCGACTAAATTGGAAAAAGCATATAAGTAACGTCTGTGACCGGCTAAGATCAATTCTGACAAAATTTGTACTAATTAAAAACAAAATGACTTTCCAATTAAATTATTATTATATAAAGCTTTAGTTGAATCAATAACTTCGTACGGTTTGAGTAGCTATAGATTCACATTCAAAACTAAACTTAACTAAAGATGATGGACAGCTCTAAGCAGCTTTTTAAAAAATTAACCGATGTCCAGTCGGCGTTGTCACTAAACGCACAAGTATTCTGGTAAGTACAATATACTATATAATTTTATTTAAAGGTAGTGATAGTGGTCTTGTATCCATCCAGAAAAAACATTGTTATTTGAGCCGGATCCGATTGATTGAAACATTATTTGACTAATAGAAAGTTGTACTGTAAATACTTATTAGTCAAATATTATTTCCTAATAGAAATTTACATTTTAAGTTTTTGAGTGCTTAAATTACATATAGTAAAGAAAGTGATCGTGAGCAAGCTATTATATGGTTGCACTGTGCCTGGTTTCAGTAAGTCGCGTGGCCAAAGTCGTGGGCAATCTTTAGTGTTGTTTGTGTTACGCTTTTAATAAATGTTATAAGTGTACAGACTTGTGATTAATGTTCTCAATATGAATTCTTACGAATGGTATCTATAAGAAACATGTAACTTGCCGAGTCAACGAACAATATTTTTTCCAGACGGTAGATTACAACTCTCCTACCTTCACATTGTCCTGTTTGTGTTCTACGTGCAACGTATCAAATGCGAGGAATATTCTAGATGTTGTGACCTTGCAGAGATCACTTTGGTCCATAAATCACATATCCGCACAAGAAATACTGAGGAATCGAAAAACTTCATCTTGAAAAAGGTAACGTTCTTTTTAGATTCATACAATAATTTTTCATAGGCATCAGCCGCTATCGGGGTAGACTTTTTTAGGCACGCCCCCTCCCGTATCTGTCTTGAGCAGCGGCGCCACGAGCAGGCCACGGGTAGGAGTTGAGTCTTGTGGAGCTAGGAAGTAATCACCCAGACCGCATAGACCCCATTGCTAGTCAGGTACGTTCGTGTATCGGGATATGCCAAAGAATGGCTGGCGGTTCTCTGACGCCCGCACAATTGCGCCCCTGACCTAGGAGTCGCTACTATCTCCGCCCGTTAGGGCCGCAGCATATAATCCGTCATTGTGCCATTTTGCGCGTCCGGCCCGATGCTACTGCGTTAAGAGAGTCATAGTTACTCCCGCCTTAAGAGAGTTTTAGTTACTCCCGCTGTTTACCCGCGCTTGCATGAATTTCTTCACTTTGACATTCAGAGCACTGGGCAGAAATCACATTGCGTCAACACCCGCGAGGGCCATCGCAATGCTTTGTATTAATTAGACAGTCGGATTCCCCTTGTCCGTGCCAGTTCTGAGCTGACCGTCCGTAATCATTATGACGCCAACGGGATTCGCCCTCTGTCCCGGACCCGGTATTCCCGATAACATTCAGAGCACTGATCTTGACTTGGTTTTCGTAATATAAATATACTATTTTACCATTATTTCATAGTGTGTTGTATGGAGTATGGCCATGTCTAATCTTCGGGTCGACTGACTTGTATTATTGGTGCGTCCTTTTACTTTTTGATATTGACTACAATATCGTTAATATCTGAACGTAGGGTAACAATAAATGATGCAATAATCAAAGTTGACGGGGTTTCGTGATTTTTTACTATCTCTTTCACAGAAGTTTTCACAGAAGATTTATGAAATAGATTTGCAACTCGCTCAATTGACTCCCTGTTACTTTCTTGCGATGCTTAAAAGGTGTTGAGGATCATAAATTAAAATATTATTATATTTATGAACAAATTTAGTTTACTTTCAATAGTTCGCCTTTTGTAAAAAATAAAAATAAATAAATAAATATCTTCACGCAATTCCCAATACAGGGGTAGACAGAGGTCAAGTCTAGACAATTAAGTCCCTTTGACCCACCTTCCACCGAAAATATTTTCGGGACAACGTGACAGGTGGTGAGCCCGTCGCCGCCTTTATGTCCAAGCCAACGACGAAATTCGTACATAAGTTTTTGAAAAACTCATTGGTACTGCCACCTGGGGATCGAACTCGGGTCTCTCGACTCGAAATTCCGACCACCCAACAACTCGGCTATCGTGACTCGCCTTTTGTAAACATCAGTTTTAGTGTAATCACCGAGGCTTTTAATAGCCTCTTGAATATATTGACTCTTTGAATACACTGAACTGCTGTTGCTACGAAAATAAAGCCAGGGCTGCGAATTTCTTGATTACTTAAATAATTTACTATTTTAAATTTAAAGCATAACTTTTAATAAGACCCCTAATCATAAAAACTGAAACATGATTGGCAAAACTCGTTTTTGAATTTATGCTGTCAGTTGAATTACGTCTGTCCCTTAATGTTAAATGGGCTTGTAACGACATTTCGACAAATAAAAGGACGCAAAACTTTTCTTCTACTCCTCTTTTTTGATTTATTTCGTAACTGGTCAAATAATTGTTGCGAAACTCGGTTAAAAAATATAATGGATAATCCTGCTTTAACTAAAAACGCTACAGAAAATTTAAGAAACACTGCAAAAATACTAGTGATGTTGCAATTTAGAAAATCCATGAAAAAAAAAACAAAGCACGACGAGAAGGTTGGCACTTAAATTCTTATCAGCTCCGCCGGCAAATGTTTCCTCTGACCAGATATATAGTACTGCTTGATAAAATTATTCGAACAGAAAGAGCAAATTTGGAGGCGGAAAATGTGCTTATTAATACTGCACTTTTACAAGTGAATATAAATAGAAAAATGTTGAGAAAAAACACTATTTTTAACACTCATGATATTTTTAAATCTCTTTTTATTATTTAATCTAATTAAAAAATTGTTTAAAAAAGTTCTGTCTTGGACGACCGTGTGTCTTTATGTGCGGATCCCGAATCTTGTGGACACGATAACGAGCGAAATACTTCACTTATCGAGTTGGTTTTTTTTATGGCTTCAGTATTTTGAGGAATAGAAGCCAATAATTTTCACGGTATAATTCGATGTAGTTTACTTAGTTTTGCTTAACTAAAACTAAACTATAATTCGATGTAGTTGGTGATACATATACTTATTAGTTATTAGTCATTAATTATTACTTAGTTCATAGTTTTAGTTACAAATATCGTAGTTTATAAATAGCAAATAAGACGTAAAATTAGGTTATATAAAATTGTGTATGGTGCGCCACGTGCTCAGTGACAGTGACACTTAGTGATGACTGACAGGTGTGACAAATTGTGACGTCTGACAGTCTGACAGCTGACAGCTGTTACGTCTCACTTTCTGACATTGACATCTGACATTGTAGTAGCTGTGACAGTGACAGTGTTGCGTTTCACGCAACCATGTTGGAAGGCGATGGCTTCACGCCGAGGAAAAGCCACAGTAGGACGCCGCCAGGTGGCGGTGGTAGACCTTATTACGATGTTTGCCCTGAAGTGGAGGCTAAGCTGGCGCAGATCGAAGCTCAAGGTGCACCCATGGCCGCGGACCACTCCTCGGCAACTGGGCAGCGAAGCTATGCTTCAGCCCTTAGGCTGCCCAGAGCCAGTGCCCCAGTAGCACTACCGGAGAAGAAGGGTCCGGTGCTGGCATTCTACCCAGCGGAGGATGAAGGGCCCTTAAAGACTGCCGATGACACCAAGGCAGAACTAAAGAAAACCATTAACTCCAAGGAATCAGGGCTGCAGATAGACCGGGTAAGGTAGGTGGGTAACGCGGGGTTGGTGGTCCAGACCACGTCCCAGGAGGCAGCACAGCAGCTCAGGACGGCAGCGCCGACAACTCTTCGGGTGGCGGATCCTCGACAGCGGCAGCCACTGGTTGCCCTCCTCCGTTCGAGGAGGACCCGAAAAACGAGGAGCTGCTGGGCTGCCTGTACGATCAGAACTCGCTGTGCGCGGCAGGGTGATCACTGGACGAGATTAAGAAGAACTGTAAAGTAGCCTTTAAAAAGACGTGGAGGGGGACCAGGAGAACAACCGGGGTGCTCCAGGCTCTCCTAAGTTGAGGGAAGAATTAATCTCCCACAGCAGACTGTACGTGGGATGGGATGTGGTCGAGCCCAGTGATTACGTGGACGTAACCTGCTGCCGCAAGTGTCAGCAATACGGTCACCCGATGAAGTACTGCAGGGCCAAAGAACTAATTTGTGGCAGATGCGGCCAAGCCGGGCATGAAAGGGAGGTGTGCACAGCAGAGAAGGAGTGCTGTGCAACATTGTAGAGATTCGGGCGACCTGACGCTGAATCACATTGCACCATGGCGAAGGAATGCCCGGCTAGGTTGCACGCGGAACTGAGAGCGGTGTCAACCACGCAGTATGGCCGATAGACCCAAAAGCCAACCATTACCGGTGGGCCAAATAAATTTGGGACGCGGGGCACTAGCAACTACCGAGCTCTCTGCTACTGCGCGGGAAATGGGCCTGGACATTGTTCTTGTCCAAGAGCAATACCCTCAGGCCCACGGCAATGCGCAAGCAGGACCTGGTGCCCAGGCAGGGATAATGGCGGGTGGTACTGCGGCTTGCATACTCCACCACCTGTCCAACGAGTACTGCGTGGTGTGTCACCTGGGCCGGTGGGACCTCTATGTGGTGTCCGCATATTTTAAATATAGCGACGACATCAATGTCCACCTGCACGACTTAGAGGTCGTCTTAGGTAGCCTCAAGGGCAAGAAGGTTGTCATCGGCCTGGACAGCAACGCGCACTCGCCGCTCTGGTTCTGTGAGAAGCGGCAGTACACGGGCAGAGGCCACGACGTAGAGAGACGTCGCCGCCTAATGGACGAGTTCAACTTTCGCCACGACCTGGAAATATGCAACCAGCCTGGCCAGCCAGCGACGTTCTCTGGCCCAACTGGCGAGTCTAACGTGGACCTGACGCTCACGATTGGGGCGGTCCGGGTGACGGAGTGGCGAGTCCTCGTAGGCGCCAGCTCATTGCATTCAATGCATTAATAGATAGACGACAATAGAGGACGCCACTGAGCCGGTGGGGATCCTCCGCGCTCCCAGGACCGTGGGGTTTGCTGGGAACGATTTCGGGAGACAATCCAACCGAGAATGGGGAATGGGAATGCGCGCAAACCGGCGTCGGCTCTGGCGCGTGACTTCACCAATATTGTGGTCAGGGTGGCTCAAGCTACTCTGGGTGAGAAGCGTCCCAGGGCCGACGGGAGGTATGAATGGTGGACGAATGATCTAGAAAAAATGAGGAAAAAGCATTGTGCGGCTAGACGACAGGTGGCAGGCTAGAGGAGCGAATGAGATAGGAATTTCACAGAGTGAGAGCGCGATATCGAAAGATGATGGAGGAGGCGCAGTTAAACTTCTTCAAGAAGATGGCAGACTCAGGAAATATTGACCCCCGGGGCCAGGGCTATCGTGCTGCTAGTGGAAGATGCCGACCCCCTGCCAACTTTGTGAAGGGCACTAAATATACGAATGAGTTTCCGGGTACGGTTGGTGAGGCTATGAGTCACCTCATAAAGGCATTGTGTCCTGATGACAACGTGCATCTTGACACCACATATCATGCGCGAGTTCGACTTGTGGCCTCCTTCCTGTCGTCTGGGAAAGACGCACTTCTGCTGCTGATTCTGCTTCTTGCTGATTCTGGGAGGTATAGTTAGGGCGCTGCCTAACACGGCTCCGGAACTGGACGACTTAAGTGCAAGAATTATACGGCAAGTGTGGGAGGCGTCACCGGTTGAATTCAACATGGTGTACGCTAAGTGTGTTAGCGAAGGCACGTTTCCGGACGTATGGAAGGATGGGCGCCTGATTGTCTTACCTAAGGGTAATGACAAGCCGCTCTCGGATCACAAGGCGTACCGCCCGATTACGCTCCTCCCAATCTTTGGAAAGATCCTAGAGCGAGTCATGTTGAAGTGTGTCCCATCTATCACTAGGGGTATCTCGAGCTGCCAGCACGGCTACTCTCCGGGCAGATCTACAGTTACGGCTCTGCGCACACTGCTTAGCACCGCATCCAACTCCAACTTGAAGTACGTACAGGCAATTTTCCTTGACATATTTGGGGCTTTTGATAACGCCTGGTGGCCGATGATAATGGTCAAGTGCGCAGTGCACTACCTCAGTAGTGCACTGCGCACTGCGTACTCAATCGCAAAAATTGATCTTACTGACCAAAGCGTATAGATCGACCAGCACGGCTACCTTACCGGTGCTGGCCGGTGTCCTCCCCGTAGATCTGGCGGTAAGTCGTGCTGGCAGAACGGGAATCACTAAAATGAGTGTGGCCAGAGAAGAGTTGAGCAGGCGTAAGTGCGCGATTTGGGATGATGTGATCGGTGCATGGCAGGAGAGATGGGCGAACGAGACGAAGGGAAGAGAGCTGTTCCAGTTCTTCCCGGACGTGGCGGCTCGACTCAAAGCAGTTTGGGTCATGCCGGACTATCAAGTCTCGCAGATTCTTGGCGGACATGGATGCTTCAAGAAGAGACTGAAAGGGATGAATCTGTGCGAGAACAGTTTGTGCGATTGCGGAGAGGCCGAAGAGGACGTACACCATGTGCTGTGGGAATGCAAGCTATATGAAGACCTGAGACGAAAGATGATGGATGGGATCACTCGAACGGAGGTAGGCGCGATCTGGTGGGTTCGGAGGAGAACTTTCGCCTGCTACGGGAATTTGCGCACGGCTGGCATAGGAGACGACACAGGTCCGAGTGGTCGCAGGAAGGTCTGCCCGACGACGGAGGCATACTCGTGATGTCATGCCTAGATGGGGGAGAGTGACAAAAAGGGACAAGGAACTGATTAAATAATTTGTAGGGAGTCAAGAAAGTCGAGCGCCGGGAAAGAGCCAAGAGCAAGTACCGCGCGCCCTCTCCCGCGATTCGGCCCGTATGACCGAACGGTCGGTGGGGCCATGGGTGGAGGTGGGTTGTACCCTTTGCCCTCAGAGATAAGGTCGAACAAGAGCTAAACCGATTAGTGCACTTGGGTATCTTTGTTCCTATTAATTATTCTCAATACGCCACCCCCATTGTGCCAGTTTTAAAAGATAATGGCCAAGTTAAAATCGCAGGTGATTTTTCTATTACATTGAATAAGGATCTCATAATAGAAAAATATCCCCTGCCTCGAATTGAAGAGGTTGTTGCCAAAATTGGAGGGGGTGAGCACTATAGTAAAATTGATTTGAAAAACGCTTACAACCAGTTCGTCCTAGATGACGCGTCTCAGGAGCTCACGGCAATTAATACGCATAAAGGACTTTTTAAATATACTAGGTTAGTGTACCGCCTTTCTAGTGGTCCAGCCATTTTTCAAAGGAGCATGGAGACACTCTTATCAGGAATAGACGGGGTAAGCATATGGCTTGATGACATTTGTGTCACCGGCCCCGATAGAAATTCCCACATGCAGCGGCTAAGTCCTAGATAGACTATGTAAGGCAGGCCTACGTTTACAAAAAGACAAAAGTCAACTTTTCAGAGAAAGCGTCAGGTATTTGTGTTACGTGGTTAGTAAAGCGGGATTTAGGACTTGTCCGGATAAAGTACAAGCCATTCTTAGTGCACCGGAACCAAATAACGTCACCGAAGTTAAAAGATTTCTAGGAGTAGTCAACTACTATAGAAATTTTATTCCAAACGCCTCTTCTCTACATGAGCTATTTCGTAAGGATGCAAAATGGGAATGGGGATAACGGCAGCGACAAAGCGTCGCAACGATACAGCGCGAACTGGCGTCAGAACGCGTGTTGGCTCATTTCGAGCCAGCGGCGCGGCTAGTGCTGGCGGTGGACGCCGGCCCGGCCGGCCTCGGCGCCGTGCTCTCACTAAGGGCGGAGGACGGCATCGAACGCCTGCTAGCGTATGCATCTCGCTCACTTACGAGCAGTGATAGAAACTATAGCCAGATACAGAAGGAAGCGACGGCCATTATCTTCGGGGTTCGACGCTTTCATCAATATTTATACGGCTGCGAAGATCCTTTTATCCTGAAAACCGACCACAGACCATTGGTATCTATTTTTAATCCTAAAACAGGTATTCCGGTGACTACTGCGCTAAGACTGCAGCGATACTCAGTTATATTGTCCGCTTAAAACTATGTCGTACAATATGTATCTAGCGGAAATAATATTGTGGCCGATTACTTCTCACGCGCTACTGTAAAATGTGTCAACGAGTCGTCGAACGATATAGATACAAACAATATAGACACTCATTATGCAGTAGGTTTCTCGATGCGTCATCGCCGGCCACTTCAGCCCGTGACGTTGCGCAGACGACGGAGCGAGATAGGACGATTAAAACCGTGCTTAGGTACATGCAACACGGGTGACTGCGTAAATTAAAATGTAAATCTATTTTACCTAATTTTCATTGCAAGTCCGATTTACAATATGAGAATGGTTACAAAACGGAACCTCATCTAATGCTTTAATAACAAAATTAAAAGGCGATTTTCTCTAATTTTGGAATACCAAATGTTTTAGTCTCCGACAACGATGTGAAAGTTAATTCACTCGAGTTTCAGACATTTTGTTCATCGAATAGCATAAAATACATGACGTCACCCATTTACCATCCGCCAATTAACGGTCAAGCTGAAAAAATGTTAAAATGTATATTAATTGACAATTTACCTTTGCACAAAGTTCATGACATGTTACTAGGGTACCTATTTAACTATAGAAATACCGTGCATTGTACCATGGGTGAAACGCCGGCAAAATTAATGTGCGGCAGAAATTTGCGGTCGCGTTTCGATTTGATTTTACCCTTAAAAAATCATAATTCTAATTCACTTACGGCAGCCGGGAAAAGATCTTTTGAAATCGGCGATATCGTTTGGAGCCGATGGTACAGTGCACGAAAACAATCTTGGCAGTTAGGTAGAATAAAAGAAAAAAATAGGAAATAAAATGTATAGAATTCATATTAGGGACATGGAGGTTTGGTGTATTAGACATGTGGATCAAATTATTAGATATACGAGGTCAGACAGTAGTCGCGACGATATTGTCGCTGCTGAGGAGACTCGTTGCCCCTCCACGTCACCGGCTACTGTAAATGCACACCCTCCCGCGCAACAGTCTATGTTTCCGGGTATAAGTAATACGGAGCAAAGTATGGGACAGGCTACGAATATGCAGACGGGTGAGCTGCAATCGCCCTCGAATACTGGAGCGCCGAATCTTGGTTCATCTGACCACGGTGAGGCAGAATAAGTAAGTGACTGTGAGACTAGGGAGTATGAGAGGGACAACATTGCCCCCGTAGAAAGGCCTATGGCAGAAACGGAGGCTATGCCGTCCACAATTGGCGATTCCCATGTACCGCCAACATTGCCACTTTTAGCCACACGCCCGAAACGTACAAGACCAGGGGTGGATTATAAAAAGTATTTTTAAGTAGCGATTGTTAATTATAGTTACGCAGAGATCAAGTTTGCTAATAATTATTGTTAGTTGTTAAGATTATGTAAAAAAATTTTAATGTATTTAATTAAGAAACCTTGTTACCAGGTTCCAAAATTAAGTGGGGAGGAATGATATATACGTGTGTAGTACGGTCATCCAACCAGTAATAAACGAGTGTTACAAGACAGCGGTTGTTTCATTGCGTTCACAAACATATCAACATGACCTAATAGCCATGACAGCAGCTATCCAGGTGCACGTGTCCGAGCTGGAATTGACTGGAATTGACTCTTAGGTCAGGGCATGGAAAAACTGCCGCTGAGTGCAAACTGGCTAGGGTGGAGTCCCGGATTGCGTCCAATGGTGCATTGGACCCGGCACAACAGCGGACATACGCAGCAGCCTCAGGTGCAGAGGTGTGGAGCAGGTTAGGATCCCTGCCTGTAATGGTCCCGTTCTAGCCTTCTACCCGGCGGAGGAGGACGGACCGTTGAAAATGGCTGAAGTCACAAAGTGTGAGCTGAAGAAGGCGGTCAACCCTAAGGTCGTCGGCCTGCAGGTAAACAAGCTCAAAAAGGTTGGCAATGCGGGTGTCGTGGTGCAGACCACGTCCCAGGAAGCGCCCGAGAGGCTTAGGACTGCTGCACCACCAACACTGAGAGTCGCAGTCCCTAAGAAACGCCAGCCTTTGGGTGCCCTGAGAAGATTTGAGGAGGATGTCAGCAGCGATAATGATGATGATTCAAGAAATCGTGGAGAGGGAGCAAGAGAACCACGGTGGTCATAACAACATCCCTAAGCTCTGCTGTGCACTCGCACAGCAGAGCTTAGGGATGTTGTGATAGGCCAGTCAAGGCTTTATGTGGGCTGGGATGTTGTTGAGCCATGCGACTACGTGGACGTCACGTGCTGCCAGAAGTGCCAGCAGAACGGCCACCCGGCAAAATACTGCCGATCAAAAAAGGTAGTCTATGGAAGATGCGGATAGGTCGGCCATGGCATGGCACATTCTCGGGGCCCATGGGAGAATCCAACGTCGACCTTACGTTGGCAACAGCGAGTGTTTATACTGAAGAGTGGCGAGTGCATGATGGTGCCAGTGAGTGACCACCGGCTGATCACCTTCACTGTGCTGAGCAGTAAGCCACCGCGGAGAGGAGCTCTGGTGATGGAACTGACCCGCTATCGAGATCGCGGGGTGGACTGGTCTCAGTTCCGCATCGCCGAATCGGTTAACAGGGACCCCTGGGGTCATGCATACCGCCTAGCGAGTAGTCGCATTCGTCTGCCCGCTAACGTCGTCAACGGTGTTGCTTATGCGGGTGGCCACACGGAAAATCTGGCCGGTGCCATGCGTCATCTGGTCCACGCCCTGTGCCCCGATGACTCAGTGCGCGCCGACCTGCCATATCACCGGCAGGTATGATTAATGGCGACGATTGTGCCGACAGGCAGGGTTGCGGCTCTTCCTGCCCTGACGGATCTGGGGGATATGGTCAGGACTCTTCCTAACACTGCGCCGGGCTTAGACGGAATTAGTGCTAGAATAGTGAAGAATGCATGGTTGGTGGCTCCAAGTGAGTTCCACTTGGTGTTCGCCAAATGCGTGGAAGAGGGTGTTCCCCAAGGTGTGGAAGGATGGGAGATTGATTGTCCTACCTAAAGGTAATGGCAGGCCA
>JAGSMR010000508.1:35000-39350 GCA_029286605.1 Sericinus montela
GGGGGATCTGGCGGCAGCCCTTGCCACTAACCAACTCGACGAGTCCAGCCGCCCGAACCTCTTGATAATAAGGTACGGGACGGTAGCCCGAAGAGAAGGGACCGCTAGGCTGCCGTCCTTGACTGCCGCGTGGAAGTACCCGACAGGTACATCTTTTGGGAGCCTCAGCCACTTCCTAACCGCACCCCGGATCTGGACATCGAGCATCGCTAACCTGTCCTCTGTGATCCTGCCCAGCACAAGGCCATGCAGAAATCTCGGTGTAAGGTGTCCCCTTACGATTTCGAGCCGCTGCTGCGGCTTAAGGGGCGCCTTGGAGATGTTGATCAAGGCGTTTTTGAAGTCGTGCTCTAACGTCACGCATCCAGACGCATGAAAGTCGATGCCCAGATAGCGCCATCGTTCCACGCAAGTTATTTGCGGCAACCATACCCGTCCGATCAGAAAGGTTTTTTCGGTCAGGTAATGGTGCTTCTTGCGCTTCCCATCAGGCACCATCGACAAAACGGAGCTCTTTTTGTTGTTGACCCTGAGTCCCAAAGCCGATGCAGTCTCGAACACACGGCTGATGGATTCCTGCATCCCTACCTTGCTGCTTTCCAGCAGCACGAGGTCATCGGCATAGGCTAGAGCTGAGACAAGCTCCGATTCTAGCCTGAAGCCTACCCCGGTGGGTAATGATGCAAGAATAACGTCCATCGCCATGTTGAAGAGTACTGGCGACAATGGGTCTCCCTGTCGAACGCCCCGGCCCACTTTAACAGGAGATCCCGGCTGTCCGTCAACCACTATGGTAGTGGTTGCGGTTTCGTACAGCCGGTGGATGTAGTCACAGAGTGCCCCGGGCAGACCCCGCTCCCGAAGAAGCCCGACAAGCGCCCGATGGGACACTGTGTCGAACGCCTTCGAGAAGTCGAGGACCGCCACATGGCACTCTCTCAAGCTTCTCCTGCTCTCCCCCAGCACTGCGTCCAGCACCACTGTGTTCTCCAGGGTGCCGTCGGCGCGGATGAAACCGCGCTGTCGTGCATCGGGGGGGCAGCAAGCCAGCAGCCTCCGCGCCAGGATCGAATGCATATGCCGGAGTGGCACCGACGCGACGGAGATCGGTCGGTAGTCACCCGGCCCCGCAGGGTCGTCCATCTTCGGCACGAAGATTGTCCGGCATTGCCGCAGGGGCTCTGGGACCTCGCCAGAGGCCAACCAAGAGTTGAAAATTTCCGCTTTCCGGGCCGCAGGAACTGTGCGCCACTCATCCGGGCGGATCCCGTCCGGACCAGGCGCGGTCTGCCAGTCGAAGCAGGACGCCTTCACTTCGTCGGTTGTGAAGGGCGCCCACAGCCGAGAGAAGTCGCGCACACCCCCGTACTGCTCCACTCGCCTCATGGCGAGTATCGCCTCCGGTCTGGGTCCCGGAGCGTCCGACACTGCCCCGAGTATGGGACGCCAATAGGCCTCCATCTCCTCGAGAGAGTCCCTGACTCTCCTGTGCACGCCGTCTATGACTTCGGCTGCCGCTCGTCTGCGACACTTCCGATATAGCTCCTGTACCTTCGCGTACTCAATTCTTCTCCGTTTGCGGCTCGACAAACCAGCCAGTGCGGTGTCGGCCCGAGTCTTATCCGGTAAAATGCGGAGGCGCCTCGCACTCCGGGAGCCCAGACCATGCCGCGCCCTTCGTGCCGCGGCGCACTCGATGAGGTCCGCGACAATCTGGGTTGCGCATGTGTTGTTCGAGTCATCCGGAACGTGCGGTGAAGGATCATCGGCACAGGGTGGGTCGGTTGCATCATTGTGAGGCAATATACTTTCGCGGCATGCGTTGCATTTTTACCTTTTTTGTAGTACATTTTTAAAATGTATCGAATTTCTTTATTAGATGCACTCATCTTGACAGTACGAAAAGTAATAAAAATAAAAAATCACACATTTTCCTAATTTGAACTTGAAATTATCTTGTTTGAAATTTACGGATTACGGTTTGAGATTTCTTTATTTCCTGAATAAGAATTACAGAAATTCACTTACTTAAGGATAAAAAACAAATAACTGAATCTTAGTTCTATACATTTTGCGGAACGTACATAGTGTTTAGGAATATTAATTGATATGTAGGTACATGATAATAAATACACAAACAAGCAACAATAACAAAAGAATGTTCCAGGTAAGATCACGGACATATAGAAACAAATATCCAAACTAGAAGTGGTATGCATCACATTATTTTATTTTTATAATGTGTTTTTCATTTAATTTTTTAAGGTTTAAAAAATATTTTATAACCAAAAATACGTTCGATATAAGTGTATTTTTTAATTTTTTTTATATATTATTTTTTTACATTTAGTTTTACGATTTTTTATATCCGGTTATTTTTTATTTTCCTGTTATCTTTATATACAACATCACATATTTATAATATAGTTTTTTAATCTTTTTTTAAAAGGTTTAAAAATATTTTATAACCAAAAATACGTTCGATATAAGTGTATTTTTAATTTTTTATATATTATTTTTTACATTTAGTTTTACGATTTTTATATCCGGTTATTTTTTATTTTCCTGTTATCTTTATATACAACATCACATATTTATAATATAGTTTTTAATCTTTTTTAAAAGGTTTAAAAATATTTTATAACCAAAAATACGTTCGATATAAGTGTATTTTTAATTTTTTATATATTATTTTTTACATTTAGTTTTACGATTTTTATATCCGGTTATTTTTTATTTTCCTGTTATCTTTATATACAACATCACATATTTATAATATAGTTTTTAATCTTTTTTAAAAGGTTTAAAAATATTTTATAACCAAAAATACGTTCGATATAAGTGTATTTTTAATTTTTTATATATTATTTTTTACATTTAGTTTTACGATTTTTATATCCGGTTATTTTTATTTTCCTGTTATCTTTATATACAACATCACATATTTATAATATAGTTTTTAATCTTTTTTAAAAGGTTTAAAAATATTTTATAACCAAAAATACGTTCGATATAAGTGTATTTTTAATTTTTTATATATTATTTTTTACATTTAGTTTTACGATTTTTATATCCGGTTATTTTTATTTTCCTGTTATCTTTATATACAACATCACATATTTATAATATAGTTTTTAATCTTTTTTAAAAGGTTTAAAAATATTTTATAACCAAAAATACGTTCGATATAAGTGTATTTTTAATTTTTTTTATATATTATTTTTTACATTTAGTTTTACGATTTTTATATCCGGTTATTTTTATTTTTAAGAACCTTATTTTTCTTACAGCATATGCTGCTGAGCTTAACCTACTTTCAAGCTAATGCTGTGTGTGTGTTGGGATTGGAAGGGCATTATTCATTGTGAACCACCAGGCAGGACCATCGATTCTGAACACTATTGCGAACAACTGATGAAATTATAGCAAGAAGTAGAGAGAAAGCGGCCGGGATTAATCAACAGAAGGGTTTTCCATCATGATAACTAGACCTCACACATCTTTAGCCACTCAGCAAAAATCAAGAGCTTGGCTGGAAGGTGTATTAACACCTACCAGCCAAGCTCGAAATAAATTCGGGTCTCGCCCGAAGCCAGTCCTGACAATTCCGCCCACTCAACCACTCAGCTATTGTGAATTCTTTGAAATAATACCGAATAAAAAAAATCATTAAAATTAAATTAAACTGAATATCTTCACGCAATTCCCAATCCTGGGGTAGACATAGGTCAAGTCTAGACAATTCAGTCCCTTTGACCCACCTTCCATCGAAGATATTTTCGGGACAACGTGACAGGTGGTGAACCCGTCGCCGTCTTCATATCCAAGCCAACGATATAATTCGTACATAAGTTTTTGAAAAACCCATTGGTACGAGCCTGCCACCTCTCGACTCGAAATTCCGACCACCCAACCACTCGGCTATCGTGACTTTATAAAAAATACGTTTAATAAAACCGACTTCATAAACTGAAAAGTATAAAATAATTTAATAGACATTTATACACTCCTTGTGCAAACCTAATACCTTTCTTCTTCTTCTTCTTCTTTACAGCCTATCAAGAGCAAGCTTTGAGGGAGGCTTATGTACAGCTGTGGAGCTGTACACAGGCCTGTCTCAAAGCTTTCCACAAAGAACGGTCCCGTGCCACCTGCATCCTAAACAAAATGAAACACAATAATTTAAACAGCTACAATTTCTACACTAAAGATTATTCTATGTAAACAAACCCAAAGAACAATGTGAATCGATGTAAAACAGATGAAACCTTTATAGAAAAAATATATATAATATTAATACTTGAATGAGTGACTATAACTATAGTAAATCTATATTATTCGTATATATTA
>JAGSMR010000509.1:0-24991 GCA_029286605.1 Sericinus montela
CTATTTGGCAGCATATCAAGTTTTCGAGCTGATATAATTACAGAAACAATTTTATGCAATACGATTATGTAAGCTGTTATTAAATGTACAGTGAAGTATGAATACGTACAACATAGACACGAACAAAATGACATACATTGCTCTCATCCCGAAGTGGCTTAAGTATATCCACTGTTGGATCTAAAACAACGAAGGTACTATAACACTTCAGACCCGAAAATTGTAGACATAAAAAAAATTAAAACTGTTTTACGAACCCGAAACCTCAGAGCTGACCGGAGTGAAAACTGTGTGCGCCACTGTCCATGGAAGTCGTCAGTATGATCACAATTCATCCACTTTCATCCTGTATCGCTGCAGACGACTAACGGTATAGTCTTGTGAAATCCACCAGTTACTTAGAAATTTCTGAGTTCATACTAAATCTGGAAGCTCACAGAGGTTAACGTAGAAAACGACTTAATCTACATTATCTCGAGTCCAGTGTTTATTGTTTCCGATTATATGATATACCTTGCTTCCGATTTACAACAAATGGTTTAGCTAGTTGCTTCTGGAATCAGAGTAATATATGTCATTGCCTCCTAAGACATGACAAACTCGTTAATAACATCATGGAGGGATATAGAAGGAAAGCGAGATAGAGGAAGACCAATGATAGGGTATCTATCAAAAATTGAGAAAGAGATTACGTCATATCTTATAAGGAGGTAAAGCAAAAATGGCCTTGGACCTAGAAAGACGGACAGAGTTATACAATTTTATTAACAGACAATTCAAGCAACTGAAGTCGGGGCTAAACTTAGGAACACGTTTACAAGGATTTTATAATGATTTATTCAATGTTAACTAATTCATGGCCCACCCAGTATAATAATAGTACATAAGCATTATCTTATAAATCAATTTTTAACTTTACATAATTACTTTTTCATTTGATAAAATTTTTGTTGTAAAGTATATTATAATTACAAGCATACGAAAATATGATGTTCTTCCGAAGTCCGTACAACTATGAACGTTTTGTTTACTTTTAATTAAGGATACATTTACCTAAAATATTTAATACTTAAGCTTTTGTGTTTATTGCTTCGATGTAATCCTTGGTGGTGAACCTAAATAATTAAATAAATATGAATGTATATCATAAATATTCTGCAAAGCTAAAGTTAGGTTAAAAGGCTATAAATGAATATTTACTTTTTTTTCATCTGAATGCGTTATTTACGCGTTATTTATTAACTAAGAATTGTTTAAGTTTTATAGAATCGTTTATTTCATCATTAATCATGTTAAAGTTTGTTGTTGGGTAAAAAGTCACGATAGCCGAGTTGATTTTACAAACTCACTTGTGTTTTGGAATAAGGAAACAACGAATGGGCCACAAATACCCAGTCCAGGATATGTAGAAAAAAGTAGATTTACTCTTTAACATTTTCCTTTAGTCTATATACTGAGAATAATACCCGTCCTAATTGCAAATGTTAGGTTAGGTTATGTTAGGTTAGGTTGCAGGGTGTCTGGTAGTGCACGATCGCCAATCTGCCTGTGAAAGCGTGGCGATTACGGCACCCAGGAGGCCCTATGTCAGCAGTGGACTACTGCAAGCTGTTATGTGTGTACGTTATATAAGTGTAATGCTTATAAGTCGAAAGTAACGCAAAGCACTGTCGGTGCAGCATCTAAGTAAGTAAAAGCTTGGTTGTGTAACAGCCTTCGACTAAATGCCCCTGCGAAGCTCTTCTCGCGGTTTTGTAGTAAACGCGAAACCCTAGTGTGTTTCTAAAATAATGCTGGCCTTAGTTACACCTTACAGCATCAGCTACCGCCGGTAAGTTCCGTCAAAATCGGTCCAGACGTTTCAGGTGTCTGTCCGTTTTTATTCCGGCTAATCTCTGAGACGGCTAGACCGGTTTCAACGAGACTACACTGGCAAACTGATTTTTGTGTTAACGCGTGGGATCGTGAGCTACTTTTATTTGAAACATATTCCTATATATTCCTCCAATACAGGGGGTAGACAGAAGTCTAGACAGTTAAATCCTTCGACCCACACCTTTCTGCAGAAGATTTGGGACAACGTGACGGGTAGCGACGGGCTTATCGTTGTTTTGCGTAGATTGTTAAAGAAATAAAACAGTTAAAACATGTCAGTTTCCATTTTATTATAAAAATATATTGAATTCATCAAATTGTAAGTAAATTTCTTAGTTCGGAAAGGACATAGTTTTAATTAGGTTTTCAGCTCAATTTCAATATCGCATCGCATCGTTCGTGACTAGTCCAGGGCTCCCAGATTGGACTTGGCTGACGCCGAGGACGTGGGGTCCGTGCAGTGTACGCAACAGCTCTCGGATGCCTGGCGAGGAACGTGCAATTATCTCAACGTTTTAAATGTTTATATATATCATTTTAGAATATTAATTATGTCATGGTTGGAACTAGATATCAGTTACGTAACAAAGTGCTCTGATATATCATATTTATTCACATCCATTCACATCTTTACGAGTATATTCTCTTAACCCGGTGTTAGGAGCTAGCCCAACAAAATGGGCTAATCCTGCAAGTGATACTGATGTCACAGAACAGGCTCTACCGATTTCAGTGATACTATTCATTTGTATTTATAGTGCTACGGGCAGTTGGATTTGAGTATATACATAAAAACAACCTATGAAAGTCCATTTCAGGATTGATTCTACAGGCTTCTCGCGATCATTCAGGCGGATTGTCGATCAACTTTGTCACCAGTTTGCTCATTTTAATCTGGTATTTTTCAGGGAATGAAGGTAGGGTGGGTCAGGAGGCTCCCTCCTGCATCACTTGCTCCTCAGGACACTCACTTGGACAGAAGGAGGATTCATGCACATGTAAATCATCAACTAGCTTTGAAGACGGGGTCGCTAGCAACTAAGCTACGGGGTCAGTTTGTGACCTGCTCCTCCACGCTGCCGCTGCGCCCGTCGGGAGTGGGCGCTGCCCTCCCACCACTTGCAGCCCCGGAACTGCGACAGCCAAATCCAAGTGCACCGACGTACGCAGAGTATTTAGAGGTGCCTTCACCGATCAAAGAAAGTCCACGATAGCCAATCTTTAATCACGAAACTACTTGAATTTATTTATAAGTTTAAATCCTGAAACTTCTAACTCTGCCCTCACCTGTACATCTTAAAGTGACTACTTATCTCTGTTTAATAATGTTAATGTTGGAAAGATACACGAAAACGCATAATAAGTATGATTGCGATATCTATATATGTACACTGGTGTGCATGTGATAATGTTAGTAAAAAATGAGTGTAATTTGCTGCGTATATGACGGGTCTTATTCAATAATAAAATACTAAAAAGTATAAAACATCAAAATCTCAATATATATAAGCAGAAACATACATCTAAAGATGTTGCCAATCGATAAATGTTGTCGTTCAATAAAATGACCTTTCATTTTAACAAAGTGTAATTGCAATATCTCATGTGACATGTACTTCTTATCATGATCATCGTCATCATAACAGTCTAACAGAAGTCTACTGCTGAACATACGCCTCTCTAAGGATCGCCATAGAAAGAGGTCCTGTGTCATTTACACCCATCGACTTCCCGCAATGTTCTGCAGGTCGTCCCTTGGCATCTTGCAGAACATTCTAATACAGACAGTTGTATAATCATTGACTAAGAAAGATATATTAATTAATAATAATACAAAATTAAATAAGTAAAGATTCATTAATTAATTTAAAGAGATTCATTAGTTAATTTATAATATACTTAATATAATATACTTTATATAGAAATATGTATATATATCCAACAAAAATCAAATTGCTATATACTCTTTCAAGGTGTGTAAATATTTTAAGAACTTCAAATAGAATTTTATATTCTTTTCTCCAATGTATGTACATATACACAAGCAAATAAATAAATAAATACGTTAATATGACACCTAGAACTGAGGTGATCATTATGACTAATGTCTAGGAAAAGAGTTAATATTGTATTTCCAACATTATAAAAATTTCTTTCGCCTGTTTTATCTCCGCTAGAGATAGACTCTGTGTCGATAGACGAATTTAAATTCTCATTCCAATGAATAAATACACAAATACTGTGTCAAAGATCAGACAAATCAAAATCAAACTTAGACTTCAATAAAAATAACATGATCCATACTAACAACGATGATAATTAAAATATGAAAACAAATGTAGTTTTTCTTAATTGTATGTTGCGTCTGGCATCAAACATGGTTGCAGCATCGAATAACCCCAGCTGGTTGTCAATACAACATCCTTTTAAGCCAATGTTAAAATAATATTTTTACATTAGAAATATTATTAAAAATTACCATTTTATGGTAGGCCCAATATTAATTTAAATTAAATGTTTCACTATTAATATATACAATTATCATTAAAACTTAGTAAACTATAATTGACCGTTTTGCTTGAACATGAACATCTTTCAAAACAACGTCCTTTTAAAACCAATGTTAAGATAGTATTATTATATAGAAATCTTGTTACAAATACTGTTTTTATAAATAGCCTCAGTATATTAAAATTAAATATTAAAAACAATGGATTTATATTATCCATTAAAACTATGTAAACATTAATTAACACCAATAGCTATGAACACTGAAAAATTAGACAAAACAATATATCTCTTTTAGGCTTATGTTAAAAATACCATTGGACACATGGCCATAAATGGCCCTTAGTACATTTGGATTGAATAATTAAGTATGAATTTGTAATTATATCTCAAGGCTCTCTTAACATTAATTAACCCAACAATACATACGTAAAACATACATTGATAGATTTGAAAATCACATACATTGCACCGATGTCTCATGAGTAAGCTAGCAAACTCACTTGTGTTATGGAATAGAAACAACGAATAGACACAAATACGGTCCCGAGACAGCAGAAAAAAAATGGGTTACTCTTTAACATTTTTCCCTTTAGTACTAACCCCAAAGAATAATACCCGTCCTAAGTACAAATGTTAGGTTGATTATGTTAAGTTGGGTTGCGAGGTGTCTGGTGGTGCGTCGCCAATCTGCCTTTTAAGCGTAGCGATTTTTGGCACGCGAGAGGGCTATGTCAGCAGTGGACTACTGCAAGCTGTTATGTGTGTACGTTATATAAATGTAATGTATAAGTCCAAAGTAACATAAGCTTTTGTCGGTGCAGCATCTAAGTAAGTAAGCTTAGTTGTGTAGCTTGACCTTCGACTAAATACTGCCCCTGCAACTCTTCTCGCGGTTTTGTAGTTAACGCGAAACCCTAATTATTGTTCTAAAATAATGCTAGCCTTAGTTACCTTACAACATCAGCTACGTATTGAATGTTCCGTCAAATCGGTCAGACGTTTCCAGGTGTCTGTCCGTTTTATTCGTAATCTCTGAGACAGCTGAACCGATTTCAACGGTACTTACACACTGGCAAGCTGACCACACAATGGCGTAACGTGGGATCGTCAACTGCACATTTTGAAACATATTCCATGTCCCCTCCAATACAGAGAGGTGAATGAAGTCTAGACAATTAAATCCTTCGACCCACCTTTCACCAGAAGATTTTGGGACAACGTGACAGGTAGCGACGAGCTTATCGTTGTTTTGCGTAGATTGTTAAGAAATAAAACAGTTAAAACATGTCAGTTTCCATTTATTATAAAAATATAACACAATACAACAAATTATTAGTAAATTTCTTAGTTCGGAAAGGACATAGTTTTAATTAGGTTTCAGCTCAGTTTCAATATCGCATCTACCGCGTCGTTCGTGACTAGATCCAGGGCTCCCAATTGGACCTGGTGACGCCGAGGCGTGGGGGTCCGTGCAGTGGCGCAACAGCTCGGATACCTGGCGAGGAACGTGCAATTATCTTAACGTTTTAAATATTTATATATCATTTAGAATATTAATTATGTCATGGTTAGAGACTAGATATCCAGTTACGTAACAAAGTGCTCTGATATATCGTATTATTCACATCATTCACATCTTTACGAGTATATTATCTTAACCGGTGTTAGGAGCTAGCCCAAACAAAATGAGCTAATCACCAAGAGTGATAGTGATATCACAGAACGGGCTCTACCGATTTCAGTGATACTATTCATTGTGTTATAGTGCTACAGCGAACATGATTGGTTTAATATATACATAAAAACAGCTTATGAAGTCCATTTCAGGATTGATTCTACGGGCTTCTCGCGATCATTCAGGCGGATTGGCGATCGCTTTGTCACCAATTTGCTCATTTAATCTGGTATTTTTCGAGATAGGTAGGGTAGATGAGGGCTCTCCCTCTGTGTCGCCTCTCGAGACACTCACGGACAGAGGATTCGTATACATGTAAATCCTTCAACTAGCTTCGAAGGCGGGTCGCTAGCAACTAAGCTACGGGGTCAGTTGTGACCTGCTCCTCCACACTGCAGCTGCGCCTGCATCCAGGAGTGGGCGCTGCCCCTCCCGCCTCCGCACCAGCCCCCAGGACACGACAGCCGTCAAGTGCACCGACGTACATAGGTATTTGAAGTGCCTTCACAAAACTCAATCAAAAGTCACGATAGCCAATCTTTAATCTTGGAAACTATGAATTTGTTATAGTTTCGTCTAGAAACTTCCTAACTCTGCCCTCACTATTACATCTACAATGCTTCTTATCTCTGTTTTAATAATATTAATGTTGAAAGATACACGAAAACGCATAATAAGTATGAGATTACGATATCTATATAGCCACTGGTATTGCATGTGATAATGTTAGTAAAAATGAGTGTAATTTGGTATATGACAGGTCATATTCAATAATAAAATACTAAAAAGTATAAAACATCAAAATCTCAATATATTTAAACAGAAACATACATCTAAAGATGGTGAACCAATCGATAAATGTTGTCATTCAATAAATGACCTTTCATTTAACAAAGTGTAATTGCAATATCTCATGTGACATGTACTTCTTATCATGATCATCGTCATCATAACAGTCATGAAGTCTGCTGCTGAACATACGCCTCTCTAAGGATCGCCATAGAAAGGTCCTGTGTCATTTGCACCCATCGACTTCCCACCAATGTTCTGCAGGTCGTCGCAGCATCTTGCAGGAGACATTCTAATACAGACAGTTGTATAATCATTGATAAGAAAAGATATATTAATTAATAATAATAAAATTAAATAAGTAAAGAATTCATTAATTAATTTAAAAGAGAATTCATTAGTTAATTATAATATACTTAATATAATATACTTTATAGGAATATATATATATATCAACAAAATCAAATTATATATACTCTTTCAAAGGTGTGTAAATATTTTTAAGAACTTCAAGTAAAATTTTATATTCTTTTCTCCAATGTATGTACATATACAAGCAAATAAATAAATAAATACGTTAATATGACACCTAGAACTGAGGTGGTCGTGCCCGACTAATGTCTAGGAAAAGAGAGTTAATGTATTTCCAACATTATAAAAATTTCTTTCGCCTGTTTATCTCCGCTAGAATGAATATGTGTGTCGATAGACAATTTAAATTCATTCCAATGAATAAATACACAAATACTGTTGTCAAGGGTCAGACAAAATATGAAAACAAATGTAGTTTCTTAATTGTATGTTGCGTCTAACACATCAAACATGATTTGCAGCATCAGATAACCACGGCTAGTTTGTCAATACAACATCCTTTTAAGCCAATGTTAAAATAATACTTTTACATTAGAAATATTATTAAAAGTACCATTTTAATAAATAAGGCCGAATATTAATTTAAATTAAATGTTTCACTATTAATTTATAAAAATATCTATTAAAAACTTGATAACTATGATGACCGTTTAACTTGAACATGAACATCTTTCAAAACAACGTCTTTTAAAACCAATGTTAAGATAGTATTATTATATAAGAAATCTTATTACCAATACTGTTTTTATAAATAACCTCAGTATATTAAAATTAAATATTAAAAACAATGGTTATAATTATCCATTAAAACTATATAAAGCATTAATTAACATAATATTGCATAAAGACACTGAAAAATTAGACATGACAATATCTCTTTTTGAAACATGTTAAAATACCATTGGACACATGGCCATAAGTAGCCTTAGTTACATTTGGATTGAATAATTAAGTATGAATTTGTAATTATATCTCAAGGCTCTCTTAACATTAATTAGCAACAATACATACGTAGAAACATACATTGATGGATTGAAAATCACATACATTGCACCGATGCTCATGAGTAAGTAGCAAACTCCTTGTGTTATGGAATAAGAAACAACGAATGGGCCACAAATACCAGTCCGAGACATGTAGAAAAAGTAGATTTACTCTTTAACATTTTCCTTTGGTCTATGCCCCAAGGAATAATAATATCATCATGGGATACCCCAAGAATAATACCCGTCCTAAGTACAAATGTTGGGATTTAGGTTATGTTGGGTTAGGTTGCGAGGTGTCTGGTGGTGCGATCCTTAATCTGCCTGCCAAGCGTGGCGATTACGGCGCGAGAGGCCTATGTCAGCAGTGACTACTACCAAGCTGTTATGTGTACGTTATATAAGTGTAATGTATAAGTCGAAAGTAACATAAGCTTTTGTCGGTGCAGCATCTAAGTAAGTAAGCTTAGTTGTGTAACAGCCTTCGATAAATGCTGCCCCTGCAACTCTTCTCATGGTTTTGTAGTTAACGAAACCCTAATTATTATTTCTAAAATAATGCTAGCCTTAGAGCACACCCACAACATCAGCTACCGCCAGTAAGTTCCGTCAAAATCGGTCCAGACATTTCAGTTTGTTCCGGCTAATCTCTGAGACAGCTAGACCGATTCAACGGAACTTACACTAACGAAAACAGTTTTGTCGTAATAACATGGGATCGTAGGCTACTTTTTATTTTGAAACATATTCTATCCTCTTCCTCCAATACAGAGGTAGACTGAAGTCTAGACGATTAAATCTTCGACCCACTTTCACCAGAAGATTTTGGGACAACGTGACGAGTAGCGACGAGCTTATCGTCGTTTTTGCGTGGTGTTAAAGAAATAAAACAGTTAAAACATGTCAGTTTCATTTATTATAAAATATAACACAATACAACAAATTATTAGTAAATTTCTTAGTTCGGAAAGGACATAGTTTTAATTAGAGTTTCAAAGCTCAATTTCAATATCGCATCGCATCTCGTTCGTGACTAGATCCAGGGCTCCCAATTGGACCTGGTGACGCCGAGGACGTGGGGGTCCGTGAAGTGGCGCAGCAGCTCGGATACCTGGCGAGGAACGTGCAATTATCTTAACGTTTTAAATGTTTATATATCATTTAGAATATTAATTATGTCATGGTTAGGAACTAGATATCAGTTACGCGTAACAAAGTGCTCTGATATATCCTGTTATTCACATCCATTCACGTCTTTACGAGTATATTATCTTAACCGGTGTTAGGGAGCTAGCCCAAAAAATGAGCTAATCCTGCAAGTGATACTGATATCTGAACGGGCTCTACCGATTTCAGTGATACTATTCATTGTGTTATAGTGCTACAAACGCAGTTAGTATGGTATATACATAAAAACAATATGAATGTCCATTTCAGGATTGATTCTACAGGCTTCTCACGATCATTCAGGCGGATTGTCGATCGCTTTGTCACCAGTTTGCTCATTTTAATCTGTTATTTTTCGAGATAGGTAGGGTAGGTGGGCTCTCCCTCCTGTCGCCTCTCGAGACACTCACGGACAGAGAGGATTCGTATGCACATGTAAATCATCAACCCCTAGCTTCGAGGCGGGGTCGCTGGGGCTAAAAGCTACGAGATCAGTTTGTGACCTGCTCCACGCTGCGTCACGATAGCCAATCTTTAATCTTGAAACTACTTGAATTTGTTATAGTTTAAATCCTAGAAACTTCTAACTCTGCCCTCACTGTACATCTTACAAGTAGCTACTTATCTCTATTTTAATAATGTGTGTTGAAGATACACGAAAACGCATAATAAATGTGATTGCGATATCTATATGTGCTAGTGTGCATGTGATAATGTTAGTAAAATAGTGTAATTTGTATATGACAGGTCATATTCAATAATAAAATACTAAAAAGTATAAAACATCAAATCTCCAATATATTTAAACAGAAACATACATCTAAAGATGGTAGACCAATCGATAAATGTTGTCATTCAATAAATGACCTTTCATTTAACAAAGTGTAATTACAATATCTCATGTGACATGTACTTCTTATCATGATCATCGTCATCCTTAACAGTCTAACAGAGTCTACTGCTGAACGCCTGCATACTCTCCCTAAGGATCATACATAGAAAGGTCCTGTGTCATTTGCCATGACTTCCCGCAATGTTCTTGGTCGTCTTGGCATCTTGCGGGAGACCATTCATCTGAACAGTTGTATATTAGTGACTAAGAAAATATATTAATTAATAATAATACAAAATTAAATAAGTAAAGGAATTCATTAATTAATTTGAAATTCATTAGTTAATTTATAATATGTAATATAATATGCTATATAGAAATATGTATATATATCAACAAAAATCAAATTGCTATATACTCTTTCAAATTATTGTGAGATATTTTAAAAGAACTTCAAATAGAATTTTATATTCTTTTCTCCAATGTATGTACATATACAAGCAAATAAATAAATAAATACGTTAATATGACACCTAAATTTAAGTGATCGTGCCCGACTAATGTCTAGAAAAGAGTTAATATTGTATTTCCAACATTATAAAAATTTCTTTCGCCTGTTTATCTCCGCTAGAGATAGACTCTGTCGATAGACAATTTAAATTCTCATTCAATGAATAAATACACAAATACTGTTAATGAGGTCAGACAAATCAAAATCAAACTTAGACTTCAAAAATGTTTATTGATCCATACTAATAACATTAATTAAAATATGAAAACAAATGTAGTTTTTAATTGTATGTTGCGTCTAACATCAAACATAGTTTGCAGCATCGAATAACCCCAGCTGGTTGTCAATACAACATCCTTTTAAGCCAATGTTAAAATAATACTTTTACGATAGAAATATTATTAAAAGTACCATTTTTATAAATAGGCCGAATATTAATTTAAATTAAATGTTTCACTATTAATTTATACAATTATCTATTAAAACTTAGTAAACTATAATTTACCCGTCCCGAGACATGTAGAAAAGTAGATTTACTCTTTAAGATTTTCCTTTAGTCTATATGCCCCAAGGAATAATATCATCATAGATGCCCCAAGGAATAATACCCTTCCTAAGTACAAATGTTAGGTTTGGTTATGTTAGATTAGGTTGCGAGGTGTCTGGTAGTGCGATCGCCAATCTGCCTGCCAAGCGTGGCGATTACGGCACGCGAGAGGCCTATATCCAGCAGTGGACTACTGCAAGCTGTTATGTGTACGTTATATAAGTGTAATGTATAAGTCGAAAGTAACATAAGCTTTTTGTCGGTGCCTTTGTCTAAGTAAAGCCAAGCTTGGTTGTGTAACAGCCTTTAAAACTTAATGCTGCCCCTGCGGCTCTTCTCGCGGTTTGTAGTAAACGCGAAACCCTAGTGTGTTTCTAAAACGCGCTGGAGGAGGAGAAAGTCCTCCGCGCTGTCGTGGGGGTATACCCAAAGAGGTAGATACCCAAACAGTCCATGATGACCTTGTTAAGCAAGGTCTGCCTGTGCAGGCGGTGCACAGGATGCGCAACATGCGCACCTGAGCCTCTTTGGCTAATCTGGTGCTGGTCCATCTTGACCGCACCAACGAGGCGCAGCTGATCTTCAAGATCAAGTCTGCCGCCCATGCACGGCATACGCGTGAGGCCCTGAGGAAGCGCACTTCCCCGGGTCAGTGCCACCAGTGCCAACTATACGGGCATTCCGCAAGGAACTGCCACCACGCCCCAGGTGCGTCATGCCCAGAGGACCACGCCACAGCGGACTGTCCCAGGCCCAAGCCTACGGACATTCCCCGGCGTGCGTCCTGTGCGGAGGCGAAGGTCACCCTGCGAATTATCGCGGATGTCCCAACGCGCCGCACGGCAAGAGACGCAGAGGGGAAAGAGGAACAAAGGGCGCACCCACTAGGCTCCTGCCTCCACCTCTCCTCATGAAAAGGCCAAAAGAAATGCCTGGTCCCGGCTCATTCCCCCTGGGTGGCCAAAAGAACTCTGGCCTTTGGTACAAACACATTAGTCGACTGCAAAGAGCCATTAATAGTGCCTTTCAAAGAAGCATCAACTGTTGTACACCTTGTGAACTACTTGTAGGTGCAAAAATGCGAGTAAAAGAAGACATGAAGATACAAGAGTTACTACAGGAAGAGTACATACAAGTGTTCAATGAAAATAGAGAGGATCTCAGAAAACAGGCCAAAGAACAGATTCTCAGAGTTCAAGAAGAGAATGCAAATAGCTTTAATAGAAAAAGAAAAGGACATTCACAATACCAAGTTGGAGAAATTGTGGCTATAAAACATACACAATTTGGTTCAGGACTTAAACTGAAACCTAAATATCACACCTTACAAGGTGATAAAGGTTAGAAGGAATGATTGCTATGATCTGCAAAAAAATGATAGTGCTACTGAGGGGCCTATAAGAACATCTAGCTCAGCAGATTGTATGAAGCGTTGGCCAACAGAAGGTGAAGAGAGTTCTTAATGTAAGAAACATGGTATAATTTGGTGAAGAATGATAGATGATGAATGCATTGTTTCATTTACATTTTTATTATTTTTTTTTCTATGCTATATGTTTATCTAGTATGTTACTTTGTTACCGTGGTTTTAATTGGAGTAAATAGATAGTGTATTTAAAATGTAAAAATAAAAGGCATAACTAAATACTGAGTATAGAAATTTGTAACTAACTTCAAAAGATGTTTTGTTTTTTTAAGATGTTTTCTTTTTGTTTTTAAGATTGTTTTTTCTTTTGTTTTTAAGATGGCTTATGTTTTTTTTAATAATTAAGATAATGTTTGTAAAGTATGACTGAAGGAATGTGGAATGTGTGTGTGATGTATTGTACTGAAAGACTTGAAACATCATGAATGCTGAGGAATGCCTGAGGACAGTCATTGTATCAGGACGGCCGAATGTGGGAAACGGAATGTAAGTTGGGAACTGAGCGCAGGGATGAGTGAGAGTGATGAAAGGGAAGGAATGACGGAGTGATGGTAAGTGATTACCGCTGCCATGAACACCCGTAATACCAGAGGCTTAGCAGATGTGTTGCCTCCTTAGAGTGCCCCCTTCCCAGAATTAGGGAGGGAGGTGTGTGGGCCACCGATTTACCTGCACTCCTGCCAGACGAAACGCAGAAGTTTGTTAGACTTCTACTTCACGCCGGTATTCTGCGAGGTCGCGGTACCTCCCGGTCGAGCCGGCCCATTCATGCAACAACAAAGCTGATGCGTGGCTTTACCACTGTTAAAAGTGCGGATCGAAATAATTAAATTTTCTAGATCTCTGACTATTTCCTTGAAGGAAAATGTGTGTAGTTATAAAAAAACTTTTATCAAGTTAGATTAGAATGTATAGAATTTTAATCACCGTTCATTGTTATCTAGAGAGCTTCGCTAATATTCTATCTCGTTCCAAGATTAATCTGGGTTCTTTCAGTTTAAGTTAATTCATTTAGTTAGTCCGCCTCAATCTTTTCTAAAGAGATGTAATTAAGAAAATACGGAGACAATGTTACAGTTTAATACTCCATTTCTAATTAATGGCTGATATTAATTAGAAATGGAGTATTAATTTCCTATATTGGATTTGACAATATTTTTTTAAATTATCTTGCAATTTACCATACTGGGGTAGACAGAGGTCTAGACAGTTATGTCCTTTTGTCCCACCTTTCACCTAATACAATTTGGGACAGTGCGACAGGTGGAGAACCTGTCGCCGTCCTAATTCAAGCCAACGATGTTAATCCTACATAAGTTTTGAAAAAAGTAATTGGTACGAGCCTACCACCTGGAATCGAACTCTTGACTCGAATTCAGACGTTATCACACCTCCGCTATTAGGACTTTTTAACATTTTTAAATTTTAATCAACAGTCAATGCAGTCTTGTATTGCATTGTAAAGGAAAAAACCTTAAAATGCAATTGGCTGCCAGCAGATTATAGGTTAATCATCTTGAAAAGTACCAGATCAAATTCAGCAGACCGGCGACGGATAGTAGTCATGTCTCAGGGCAGGTTATATTGTTAATTTATTTCAAACTAGCTACGCCCTGAAGCTTAAAATAGCTTTATTATGTAACTACCGGATACATTTACTTTTATATACATTTCGTGAAAAGCTGTTAATTTGGTATAACAAACAGACACTTCAATTTTATGTAAATGTATAGATTTTAACAATAAGTCAGAAGGTCACGTCACGTGCAGCCAGTGCAACCGATTTCAATTACTCGATATCCGCAATCAGGCACATTCTGCTTCGTTTTATTTTCATCCGACCGATTGTGCTACGTGGACATTTTGATATTTAAATTTTTTCAAGCTGATAAATTTTTTTAATAACAAAGAAGAAAATAAATAAATATTAAATATAGAATACCTACCGCGAACTGCGCGCGCGATAAACACATCGATTTGCAAGTTTAGTAAATATATAAGTTTTAAAGGTTATAGGTAGTAAATAACTTTGTTTTGCATATTAATAAATCACTCAGTGGTATTTAAGTGGAAGGAAGTTTGGTTTACCCAGCACCGGGATTTAACGTTATATTTATACCTGCTCACTTGCTTTCGGGACGATCAGCGGTAGGCGGTCATTAGTACTTTGCGTAGTGTCACAGTCTAAATAATAAACATTGCATTGCTCCAGTACAGTAAAAGGTTCAACTTCAACTAAGTAAATTGTTACTGATTTTAATACTTCCAGACACATATTTTAACACGATTACCGGCTACATAATAATGATGTGCGAAGCATGTAATCGTTCTGTAAAAAAGAAGAACTACTTTTATGCTCAGGATGCAAGAAGGGATTTCATTATCAATGTAAACATGCTACCATCTTTCTATAAGCAAAATATTACAGATTTAAAAGATCATGGAAATGTCCTACTTGCATGAATATCACTAGAAAGAAAATGTGATACTCCAAGCAAGGTTTTCACGAACATCGCCCTCATCTTTGGATGAAGCAACATTTACCCCTGAGTCTCATAATAATCCTGAAATTCCAGATAATCAGGAAACACATGAATCAATGAACTCACAGTTAAACTCACTCCTCCTGCTGCCTTATCGCACTCGTCCGGTAACCCTGTGGACATTGCAATGCTGAGTGCCCTTTTGGACACTAAATTGAGGGCATGAAGTTTTAAGCAGGCAAGACATCAACCTTTTGATGAAAAACAACAGACGATTTAAAGGATGACTTTTACGCGAACAACAGATTTTTGTCGTCACAACAAGTAGATCTACAAAATAATATAGAAGAGACGAACATAAAAATTAAAAACCTTGAAAGCAAAAAGGGAACTTCAGTCTGAACTGTTTAATACTCAAAACCGGTTGAATATTTTAGAAAAGCGTCAAGATGCTGAATATAGAAATACAATTAGTTCCTGACAGACGAAATGAGAACATACTCTTATTAGTAAAGAAACTTTGAAATGATCAAAGCCCCGTATTGCCGATACAGACATCCGAGCAGTGCGTCGAACAGCCAAACTGAATCCTCAATCGAATCGTCCACGCATTTTAGTGACGCTGTCTTCAGAAGGCAGCGAGACACGAATATATCCGCATTCAAAGGTATAATAAAGAAAACAAAAGCAACCCTCTGAATACGGTAAACTTGGGCATTTCAGGCGACAAACACCCAATATATGTCGTAGAACACGTCACCCCATTTAAAAAGTCTACACGCTGATGTTGTGAAAATTTGAAGCAAGACCGGAAATTATAAATACGTGTGGGTCAAATACAACCGTATATTTATAAGGAAAAGACGACACATCTTCTGCTATCAATATTAAAGATAGCACAGTTTAAGCAAGTTATTGTAGCTTTTTATAACATTTTTCTTTCTTTCCTCACTCAATTAAAACAATTTGTGCTTTTATTTCATATTATTAATTTATAATGTTAGTCTATTATCAAAATGTTAATCGTATACGATCTAAATTAGATAAATTTTACCTCAATGTCCTTAATTGTACTTATGATATTCTCTGTTTAACTGAAACTAATTTAAATAGTGGTACTTTTTGATGCTGAAATAATTGATAGTCGCTATAATTTATTTCGTAGAGATAGAATATCGACAAACATGGAAAAGCACTGATGGAGGAGGAGTTTTAGTCGCAGTAAAAAAAAGCAAATAGTATTACCGATAAATTCTGGGAAAGTAGTGTTGCCAGATGTCTGATAAGTTTGATGGCCAAAGCACAATTATGAACCATTATTGCACATTTGTGTGCTACTTACCAGGTCATTTATCATATTCTGATATAACACAGTATTTTAAAAATTTACATAAGTTCTTTGGAGTATACCGGCTGATTTATTAATAGTTTTAATAGTGGGCGATTTTAATATACCTGGCTTATTATGGTCTTCATCGCCAAACTCAAACAACATGACAGCTAATGTTACAGGTGATACTAGGATCTAAATTTATTTCTTGCAGCCCTTTCCTTTTTGAGCTTCTATGTCCCTTTTCAATTTAGGGCAATTCAACAAGATTAAAATCATAATAACCGAACTCTAGATTTTGTACTATCTAATTGTTACAACAAAAGCAGACTGATGAAGCAGATCCTATGTCGAAGCTAGATATGCATCATCCTTGCCCCTTCAATAGAATTAATTAATTATAACAATCGTAAGATTATCACGTACAATACCTCGGAGGTACCCCAAATTTTAATAAATGTGAATACAATCGAATTAAATTAGGCTTAATGAGGTCAACTGGCACTCTGTACTCTCATATGATGACGTCGAGAAAAATTTAATGCCTTTTATCACACACTCAATGATATCATACGTAAATATACTCCTTTCATTAAATATAAAAAATCATTCACATCCTTCTTCTGGTTTCTGTGCCACACAAAATGTTTAACTGAAAATAAATATCACAAACTTTTATAAAAGTTCAAACCTCAGGGATTATGAGACACCTTTGCGCTGTTACGTTCTAGATGTAAAAAAGCCACTGTCTTCTTGCTATAATTTTCTGTTCGTTTGCAGAAGAGTCTTTAAGAAAATAACATAAAAAATTTGGAGATTTGTTCATAATAAAAATATGTAAAAGATTCACTCCGGCAATGACATGCTGGCCTACCTCTGTGTCAACCGATGGTGAAATATGTGAGTTATTTTCAATACTGGTTCTGTTTATGAGGACTCTGCACTGATAGTCATTTATGGTCATTACGCACCATCGCTCAGCACTCTTGCAACAATAAATGTAACGGTAGGTGTGATGTAAAATCTAAATTAAAATTACATTAGATATTAACAAAGGTGTGGACCTGACGGTATACCGCCCAAATTTCAAATCGTATGCGGGATGAGTTGTGTACTCCTTTGACGATGTTATTCAATCAATCTTTACATTTGGGTATTTTTCCATTACTGTGGAAAACTGCATACATTATCCCTGTACATAACTATGAAAATCGAAATGTGAAAATTACCGGCCCATAAGCATTCTTTCTAGTATTGCTAAAATATTGAGTCCACTGTCTATGAATATTTTTATTTTCATTCAAGCCTATACTATCCTCAATCGACAGCATGGCTTTCTCAAAACAAATCTACAATAAGTAACTTGTTGAATATAAGAACTACCAGTAATGCTTTCTCCAACGTGGTCAAGTAGACCCATATATACCGATTTTCTTGAAAAGCATTTGATAAGGTTCCACATGACTTACTGTGCTCCAAGCTGAAATGGTATGGTATGCCAGGGTAGTTTACCGCTGGGTACAATCTTTATTCCATTACGTCGAAGTCAATTGGTGTTAATAGAGGGTTTATGTCTTCCCAGTCACAACGCCTCAGGGATTCCACAAGGTTCTATCTGGGCCACCTTTAATATTTTTATTAATGATCTGTTGAACACCTTACTTCTGTCCAAGTTTACCTATGCTGATGATTTGAAAATTTTTAACCTTATTCGAGATAAGAAAGACTCGACCCTTACTCCATGATAACTTAAGGTTCATTGAGACTTGGTGTAGGAAAACAAAATTTAAAATGTAAAAATGCTTCATCATATCTTTTACTAATAAATATGGAAACAAGATTTCGTATTCCCCTGATGGACAAATTCTGCAACGTCGGGACTGTGCAGTTAAAGATCTGGGTGTTCATTTGATGATAAATTAATCAACTTTTTATGAGCATTATAATGAAATAATTAACAAATCATACCAATTAATAGGGTTTATTTTTCGTTCGGCCAAAGGATCTAAAACACAACAAAGTTACTTCCAATTATATTATAGGCCTTGTAAGAAGTAGTATCTAGAATACGGATCTATAATTTGGCTCTCACCACACTAATACGAGGTAAGATCTATAAAAAATGGAATTGAGGGAGTTCAAAAGAAATTTCTAAAGATATTAAGCTATAGAATGGCCTTGGCCGAAAATTAAACCTTCGTACGAAACGAGACTCAGATATTTTGAAGTAACTCCTCTAGAAAATCGACGTAAACGGCAAGATCTCTTTAGCACTGGCTACCAAAATCATCCATTCCAGCATAAACACCCTACCCTTCCGCGCAATTGATCTAAATACAAGATACCAAACACGTTATCCAAAACTATTCTAGCTAAACTGTTGCTGGTAATAACACCTCACACACATTATAATCCCTTTGGTGCGTATGCGTAGATTATAGTATAATAATTTAGCTCTCCGATCTTGACATACATTTTCAATACTCGTTATGAAAAATTTAAGTTAGTCGACTATCAAATTATTACAGTAACTCACTATTGGTAACTGTATGTGTACAATATGAAAATGTGTCTGTATGTGTGTATGTATTTTTTTTTAAAGTAAGTGTATTTTGGATTGTAATTCATAAGTTTTTCTCTATGTATAATAAATATAGTTAATATATATATTGTCAACATAAACCATGCTGTGGCCACGCATATACGTTTGGTTTATAATCTAGTTTTACAATGGTAAATAAGTGGTGAGTCTCAATCACGATTATGAAGCTGTTTTATGTACCATAATAAACTTAAAAAAAAAAAAAAAAAGAATAAATAGATAGGATAACAAATACCGAGAGGAGGGATGAAGAACAGGAAAAGTTCTGTGAGTGAAAAAGGTGGCAATCTTCTGGGAGGCCTATGTTGGCAAAATAATAGTCACTATAGCAGAGAGAGGTTGCGTGAAGTCGATTTTCCAGTCAAGACCCGAGTCGATCTCTCCAGCAGTTCATACTGATCATGGTCACCAGGTACTCATCAAAATTTATGGCGATTTTATCGTTCGCCAAAAGATAACAGAGCTCAGCATTGGTCACGTTGTCCCAAAAATGTCTTTGGTGGAAGGTGGGACAGGGACTTAATTGTCCTGGACGTCCTATTGCTAATATTGAAAATAGCGTGTAGATGTTTTTGTTATTGTACATTATCAAGTAATATTGTAAAAGCCGAAGTTGTATTAAAAGGCGTTTGTTATGAAATTCCCTTAAATAGCTACAGTCTCACTACCTGTATTGGTGTTTCTAAGTTCCGGTGACATTCAAAATTAAAAAAGGAGTTAGTTCGCAGTGGGTGGGTCACTAATGATATTTTTTTTTTCAAAAGTAAAGTACAATTTAAGCCACGTTGGTACGATTTAATTGTCTGAGGTCTGGCCGTGTTGCCTTGTTGTTTCCATTCCTTAACACAAGTGCTTAAGCACAACACTTTGGAATCAGAGGAACATGTGTTGTCACTATCTGTGTGTGGATTTATTTATTTTATTTACTCTGGCTACCTGTCAGCTATGGGATGAGGAAGGGCGCATGAATATATTTATTCATTTATTATTATTTACTAACTTCACTGTTTACTTAGGTTTTTTTTACTAAGCGCAATTTTTTCATTGATTTTAAAGCATGTGATTTATCCCGCAGTGGTCGCGGGTTCGAATCACTCGGTCAGTTGAAATTTTAAAGCCATTTTTCTCTTTGAATTTAATAACATAATGTTAAGCAGAATTATATGCTCTAAAATTGCTGTGTAATAATGTGTAACAACCATATGGAGGTGAAACAAACATATGGAGGAAATTAACTGCAATTTTGAGTGACGAGTTCTGAAACTTGATTTTGATGTTTTATTTTGTTGACACTTATTATAAGACATTAATCACATTTTTTAAAATAAATTAATAAATATGGATAACATCACTGGTACAACATACATTGCACTGATCCCGGTAAAGTACCTTAAGCATTTTGTGTTATGAAATCTGCAGAAACAGAAACAAATACCTAAGACCGTGAAAATGTGAAAAAGATTTTGCTATACCACATTGAGCCGACCGAAATCGAACCCGGATGCTTGCGCATCATCACGCATTCCCAAAACAAGGGAAGCCAACGACCCGCCAGTCCTTACACAAACACTTCAACAGTTTCAAGCCGGATATTATTTTTGTTTAAAGGTGACTGGCGATGAAGTCTGTGAGCACTAAGGTTTTTTGGAAAAACTGCAAGAGACTTCTGCTAAGGGATCGAACTAGTCTTTTGGACTAGGATTTCGATCATCCAACTACTCAGTAATCGAGCATTATTTAATTTACATTTTTTTTTTAATTTTACAAGAATTTGTTTTACTAGATTAAATTCCATATAAAGATATTGAAAGTATTATTATTCAATAACTTTGCCTCTGGTCGAACTGAACTTTGGTGTCTACAAATGGGAATACGTGGCGGCAATAAAACATCACGTCGGCTGCGTGTCCGACAAACAACAAAACAAAAGGGGCTTCGTTGACGGATTCCAGCTATTGTTTCCTTTCCAGGAGACACCAGATCCTTTAAAGGATAACAAGAATACTTACATTTCATAGACTTAATTAGGAAATATGCGCAATAATAAAAAGTGACTTTGTTATTCATCTACATACATTAAATAATAATTGCCGCGAGGCGTGAGAATACACCACCCCTTTCTTACCGTGGGTGTCGTAAGAAGCGACTAGGGAAAAGCCCCCAAAATGTATGTACTTCTTCTTTAAAAAGCCTGAATAGTCCACTGCTGACCATGGGAAGCCTCTCCCCAAAGTTGACACTAAATGACATTGGCTCCCAATAAACAGTGGGGACAAGTAACTAGAAATATCAGACCTAAATTCATTGTAGAAGCGTGCTCGTCGCGACCCTGCCAGCCCTTTTCAGGGGCTGCAATTTCCTGGCGCGCGCCACCCAGCTAGGTTGGGAGGCGTCCCCAGGCGAGCGCACACCAGTTCGTCCCCGTTGGTGTGAAGTACGGCGCGCAAAGCAACGATGGGACCGCCACCCGACACGGCGGAAGGTGGAGGACGGGTGCAGAGTTGGCACGTGGAATGTTAGAGGCATGAGAGATAAGACGAATGAGTTGATTAAGGCAATGAAAGAAAGAGAATTAGATGTCGTGTGTTTGTCGGAACCAAGCGGAAGGCGTGGTATGAAGAGCTCCCTGGCGGGGCGTTAGCTCTATGGTCAGGTCCGGGGCAGGCGCCTGCCAGTCAAAGTCTGCTGTCGTCTCCGGTTGGTCGATGTTATAAACTGAATATAAGGTTGGCGGGCTCACGAGACTTCTCTGGGTTCGCTTTAAGTGGGACGGCAAGTTATTCCCTTTTGGCTGTTTATGCGCCACGTTGGCTTCGTCGTCCAGAGCTGAGCTGGAGGTTTTGGGAGGAGATGTAAGAGTTCCTGAACTTGGTTAGAGAGCAGAAGAATTGTTGTATGTGGTGATTTGAATGGATGGGTTGGTACCGCTCAGCGGTACAGTCAGTCCTTGGAATGTTTAGCGATAAAAGGGTTAACGATGCTGTGAAAGCTTATACTGGCTGCTTATGCAAGGAAAAGGGTCTTCTAGCAGCTGACTGACACATGTTTAGTCTGAAAATCCATATGTATACTAAGAACAAGAGAGAGTATGATCGATTTGTTGCAGTGGATGACCGACTGCGAAAACAGGTGATGGATACGCAGGTGTTCCGAGGTGCTGACCTGGGAACGGATCACTACCTAGTGATTACTGGATTTAGAGATTGAAATTTCGCGGGTTTGGCGCCACCGGACAACGATACCAGAACCACAGTCGAGGTCAGTAGCATCGAAGCTGGAAGCTTCAGGGGAAGCAACTGGAATAAATATCAACAAGGGTAGCCGAAAGCTGGACAACATTGGTGTTAGGAAAGAATATGCGGAAGAAACATAGCCGGAAACCTTAGAGATGGAATGGTTAGTGCAGCGGAAGACGTATGTGGAACTGTGAAAGGGTAGTAGTAAAAGGGTGATGCATGGTGGAATGACAGCGAAGTGAAAAAGCTGGCAAATAAGAAGAAGAAGAAAGCATGGTTGAACTACTTGGCCTCTAGTAATGATAAGGATATGAGAGAAGAAGAAAGATATAAGCTCCAGAAAGTTCACACGAAAGCATTGATTGAGGAAGTGCGTGAAAGGAGGTAGAATGAAGCGGACAGGCCGGTTAAGATAATATACTCGTAAGATGTGAATGGATGTGAATAACAGGATATATCTGAGCACTTTGTTACGTAACTGATATCCTAGTTCTAACCGGCAGCATAATTAATATTCTAAATGATATATAAACATTTAAAACGTTAAGATATTTGCACGTATCGACTGCTGCCACTGCACGGACCCCACGTCCTCAGCGTCACCAGGTCAATTGGGGGAGCCCTGGATCTAGTCACGAGAACGATGCGATGCGATATTGAAATTGAGCTGAAACTCTAATTAAAACTATGTCCTTTCCGAACTAAGAAATTTACTAATAAAATTTGTTGTATTGTATTTATATTTTATAATAAATGAAACTGACATGTTTTGACTGTTTTATTTCTTTAACAATCTACGCAAAAACAACGATAAGCTCGTCGCTACCTGTCACGTTGTCCTAAAATCTTCGGTGAAAAGGTGGGTCGGAAGGATTTCATCGTCTAGACTTCTAATACCTCTGTATTGGAGGAATGTATGTGGTATTCTAAAATAAAAGTAACCTACGATCACGTTACGCAACAAAATAATCTGCTTTCTGCCAATTATATAAGTCCCGTTGAAATCGGTCTAGCCGTCTCAGAGATTAGCCGGAACAAACAGGCCAGACCTGAAACGTTTGGACCGATTTTGACGGGACTTTCAGCGTGTGATGTTGTAGATGTAACTAAGGCTAGCATTATTTTAGAAACAATAATTAGGGTTTCGCGTTAACTAAAACCATATACTCGTAAGATGTGAATGGATGTGAATAACAGGATATATCTGAGCACTTTGTTACGTAACTGATATCCTAGTTCTAACCGGCAGCATAATTAATATTCTAAATGATATATAAACATTTAAAACGTTAAGATATTTGCACGTATCGACTGCTGCCACTGCACGGACCCCACGTCCTCAGCGTCACCAGGTCAATTGGGGGAGCCCTGGATCTAGTCACGAGAACGATGCGATGCGATATTGAAATTGAGCTGAAACTCTAATTAAAACTATGTCCTTTCCGAACTAAGAAATTTACTAATAAAATTTGTTGTATTGTATTTATATTTTATAATAAATGAAACTGACATGTTTTGACTGTTTTATTTCTTTAACAATCTACGCAAAAACAACGATAAGCTCGTCGCTACCTGTCACGTTGTCCTAAAATCTTCGGTGAAAAGGTGGGTCGGAAGGATTTCATCGTCTAGACTTCTAATACCTCTGTATTGGAGGAATGTATGTGGTATTCTAAAATAAAAGTAACCTACGATCACGTTACGCAACAAAATAATCTGCTTTCTGCCAATTATATAAGTCCCGTTGAAATCGGTCTAGCCGTCTCAGAGATTAGCCGGAACAAACAGGCCAGACCTGAAACGTTTGGACCGATTTTGACGGGACTTTCAGCGTGTGATGTTGTAGATGTAACTAAGGCTAGCATTATTTTAGAAACAATAATTAGGGTTTCGCGTTAACTAAAACCGCGAAGGCCGCAGGGGGCAGCATTTGGTCGGCTGTTACAGCTAAACACTTGCCGGGCCACCGATAAAAGCTTATGTTACTCGACTTATACATTACACTTATAACGTACGGCTTGCAGTAGTCCACTGCTGGACATAGGCCTCTCGCGTGCCGTAATCGCCACATGGGCAGATTGGCGATCGCACTGCGGAACCTTCTTCTTTGTTGTGCCCAGGACGTTATTATTCTTTGGGGCATCTATCATGATGATGTGAATGGATGTGAATAACAGGATATATCTGAGCACTTTGTTACGTAACTGATATCCTAGTTCTAACCGGCAGCATAATTAATATTCTAAATGATATATAAACATTTAAAACGTTAAGATATTTGCACGTATCGACTGCTGCCACTGCACGGACCCCACGTCCTCAGCGTCACCAGGTCAATTGGGGGAGCCCTGGATCTAGTCACGAGAACGATGCGATGCGATATTGAAATTGAGCTGAAACTCTAATTAAAACTATGTCCTTTCCGAACTAAGAAATTTACTAATAAAATTTGTTGTATTGTATTTATATTTTATAATAAATGAAACTGACATGTTTTGACTGTTTTATTTCTTTAACAATCTACGCAAAAACAACGATAAGCTCGTCGCTACCTGTCACGTTGTCCTAAAATCTTCGGTGAAAAGGTGGGTCGGAAGGATTTCATCGTCTAGACTTCTAATACCTCTGTATTGGAGGAATGTATGTGGTATT
>JAGSMR010000510.1:0-22990 GCA_029286605.1 Sericinus montela
TGTGAATAACAGGATATATCTGAGCACTTTGTTACGTAACTGATATCCTAGTTCTAACCGGCAGCATAATTAATATTCTAAATGATATATAAACATTTAAAACGTTAAGATATTTGCACGTATCGACTGCTGCCACTGCACGGACCCCACGTCCTCAGCGTCACCAGGTCAATTGGGGGAGCCCTGGATCTAGTCACGAGAACGATGCGATGCGATATTGAAATTGAGCTGAAACTCTAATTAAAACTATGTCCTTTCCGAACTAAGAAATTTACTAATAAAATTTGTTGTATTGTATTTATATTTTATAATAAATGAAACTGACATGTTTTGACTGTTTTATTTCTTTAACAATCTACGCAAAAACAACGATAAGCTCGTCGCTACCTGTCACGTTGTCCTAAAATCTTCGGTGAAAAGGTGGGTCGGAAGGATTTCATCGTCTAGACTTCTAATACCTCTGTATTGGAGGAATGTATGTGGTATTCTAAAATAAAAGTAACCTACGATCACGTTACGCAACAAAATAATCTGCTTTCTGCCAATTATATAAGTCCCGTTGAAATCGGTCTAGCCGTCTCAGAGATTAGCCGGAACAAACAGGCCAGACCTGAAACGTTTGGACCGATTTTGACGGGACTTTCAGCGTGTGATGTTGTAGATGTAACTAAGGCTAGCATTATTTTAGAAACAATAATTAGGGTTTCGCGTTAACTAAAACCGCGAAGGCCGCAGGGGGCAGCATTTGGTCGGCTGTTACAGCTAAACACTTGCCGGGCCACCGATAAAAGCTTATGTTACTCGACTTATACATTACACTTATAACGTACGGCTTGCAGTAGTCCACTGCTGGACATAGGCCTCTCGCGTGCCGTAATCGCCACATGGGCAGATTGGCGATCGCACTGCGGAACCTTCTTCTTTGTTGTGCCCAGGACGTTATTATTCTTTGGGGCATCTATCATGATATTATTCCTGGGACATATAGACTAAAGGGAAAATCTTAAAAATAAATCTACTTTTTCCCACATGTCTCGGGACTGGGTATTTGTGGCCCATTCGTTGTTCTTATTCCGCCTTTAGAGTAGGTTTACTACTTGCATGTGAACATCCGGTGCAATGTATGTGATTTTCAACCTATCAATGTATGTTTCTACGTATGTATTGTTGGGTTAGTGTGTTTAAAGAGAGCCTTGAGATGAGTACAAATTCATACTTAATTATTCAATCCAAATGTAACTAAGGCCATTTATGACATGTCTCAATGGTATTTTAACATAAGCCTAAAAGAGATACTGTTTTGTCTAATTTTTTAGTGTTTATAGCGTACGTTAATTAATGTTTACATAGTTTTTAATGGATAATTATAAATCCATTGTTTTAATATTTAATTTTAATATACTGAGGCTATTTATAAAAGAGCATTATTTGTAAGATTTCTTATATAATAATACTATCTTAACATTGGTTTCAAAGGGACGTTGTTTTGAAGATGTTCAGTGTTCAAGTTAAACGGTCAATTATAGTTTACTAAGTTTTAATAGATAATTGTAAATTAATAGTGAAACATTTAATTGAAATTAATATTCAACCTATTTATAAAAATGGTACTTTTAATAATATTTCTAATGTAAAATTTTATTTTAACATTGGCTTAAAAGGGATGTTGTATTAAACTAGCCGGGGTATTCGATGCTGTAACCATGTTTTGAAGTTAGACGCAACATACAATTAAAAACTACATTTGTTTTCATATTTTAATTAATGTTGTTAGTATGGATCAATAAACATTTATTGAAGTCTAAGTTTGATTTTGATTTGTCTGAACACTTGACAACAGTATGCGTGTATTTATTCATTGGAGCCAGAATTTAAATTCGTCTATCGACACAGAGTCTATCTCTAGCGGAGATAAAACAGGCGAAAATTTTTATAATGTTGGAAATACAATATTAACTCTTTTCTAGACATTAGTCCCGGGCACGATCACCTCAGTTCTAGGTGTCATATTAACGTATTTATTTATTTGTTGCTTGTATATGTGTATACATTGGAAAAAGAATATAAAATTCCCATTTTTAAGTTCTTAAAAATATTTACACACCACTGAAAGGTATATAGCAATTTGATTTTACAGTGATATATATACATATTTCTATAAAGTATATTATATTAAGTATATTATAAATTAGCTAATGAATTCTTTAAATTAATAAATGAATTCTTTACTTATTTAATTTTGTATTATTAATAATTAATATATCTTTCTTAGTCAATGATTATACAACTGTCTGTATTAGAATGTCTCCCGCAAGATGCTGCGACGACCTGCAGAACATTGCGGGAAGTCGATAGTGCAAATGACACAGGACCTTTCTATGTGGCGATCCTTAGGAGAGGCGTATGTTCAGCAATGGAGCTTCTGTTGAACTGTTATGATGACGATGGTCATATTCTAAGTACATGTCACATGAGATATTGCAATTACACTGTTAGATGAAAGGTCATTTATTGAATGACAACATTTATCGATTGGTCTACCATCTTTAGATGTATGTTTCTGTTTAAATATATTGAAGTTTTGATGTTTTATACTTTTTGGTTTTATTATTGAATATGACCTGTCGTATACGCAAATTACACTGTTTTACCTAACATTATCACACTTGCGCAGTGTACATATAGATATCCCACTTAATCTCATACTTATTATGCGTTTTTCGTGTATCTTTCAACATTAACATTATTAAAACAGAGATAGTAGCTACTTATAATATATGTACAGTGAGGGCAGGTTAGAAGTTTCTAAGTTTAAACTTATAACAACTTCAAGTAGTTCAAGATTAAGATTGGCTATCAATGACTTTCTTGGATTGGCTTGTGAGCACCTCTAAATACTCAATGTACGTCGGTGCACTTGGACGGCTGTCGCAGTTCCGGGGCTGGTGCGCGGCGGGAGGGGCAGCGCCCACTCCCGGGACGAGCACGCTGCAGCGCGGAGGGGCGGAATCACAAACTGACCCCGTAGCTTAGTTGTAGCATTACGCCTTCGAAGCTAGGGTTGATGATTTACATGTGCCACGAATCCTCTCTGTCCGTGAGTGTCACGAGGCGACAGAGGAGAGCCCTACCTACCTATCCTCGAAAATGCCAGATTAAAATACGAGCAAACTGGTGACAAGAAGCGATCGCCAATCCGCCTGAATGATCGCGAAAATATAGAATCAATCTGAAATGGACTCATAGGCTGTTTTTATGTATATACTCCGACTAAACGCGTTCGTAACACTATAACACAATAGAACCGTCATCACTGCTAAATCGGTAGAGCCCGTTCTCGCGATATCGGTATCACTGCAGGATTAGCTCATTTGTTTGGGCTGGCTCTAACACCAGTTAAGAATAATATGCTCGTAAAGATGTGAATGGATGTGAATAACGGATATATCTGAGCACTTTGTTACGTAACGATACCCTGAGTTCTAACCATGACAATTAATATTCTAAATGATATATAAACATTTAAAACGTTAAAGATATTTTGCACGTTTCCTCGCCAGGTATCGAGCTGCTGCGCTGCTGCACGGACCCCCGTCCTCAACGTCACCAGGTCAATTGGGAGCCCTGGATCTAATCACGAACAGTACGATGCGATATTGAAATTGAGCTGAAACTCTAAAATTAAAACTATGTCCTTTCCGAACTAAAAATTTACTAATAATTTGTTGTATTGTGTTATATTTTATAATAAATGGAAACTGACATGTTTTAACTGTTTTATTTCTTTTAACAATCTACGCAAAAACAACGATAAGCTAGTCATACCTGTACGTTGTCCCAAAATCTTCGGTGAAAAGGTGGGTCGGAAGGATTTAATCGTCTAGACTTCTGTCTACCTCTGTATTGGAGGGAATGTGTGAATATGTTTCTAAAATAAAAAGTAGCCTACGATCCCACGTTACATACAAAAAATCAGCTTTCTGCCAATGTAAGTCGTTGAAATCGGTCTAGCCGTCTCAGAGATTAGCGGAACAAACAGGACAGACACCAGTGACATCTGGATGATTTTGACGGGACTTTCACTGTTGGTAGCTGATGTTTGAGTGTAACTAAGGCTAGTATTTACAAACAATAATTGGGTTTCGCGTTAACTACAAAACCGCGAGAAGAGCCGCAGGGGCAGCATTTAGTCGAAGGCTGTTACACAACTAAGCTTACTTGTAGATGCTGCACCGACAAAGTTTATATTACTTTCGACTTATACATTACTTATATAACGTACACACATAACGGCTTGCAGTAGTCCACTGCAGGACATGGGCCCGTCTCGCGTGCCGTAATCGCCACGCTTGGCAGACAGATTGGCGATCGCACCAGACACCTCGCAACCTAACCCTAACATAACCCTAACCCTAACATTTGTACTTAGGACGGGTATTATTCCTTGGGGCATCTATGATGATATTATTCTCTGGGCATATAGACTAAAGGAAAATCTTAAAGAGTAAATCTACTTTTTCTACATGTCTCAGGACTGGATATTTGTGGCCCATTCGTTGTTTCTTATTCCATAGCACAAGTGGTTTACTACTTACATTGTAAGTTTATCAGTGCAATGTATGTGATTTTCAACCTATCAATGTATGTTTCTACGTATGTGTTGGGTTAATTAATGTTAAAGAGCCTTGAGATATAATTACAAATTCATATGAGTATTCAATCCAAATGTAACTAAGGCCATTTGTGGCCATGTATTCAATAGTATTTTAACATAAACCTAAAAGAGATATTGTTTTGTCTAATTTTTCGGTGTTCATAGCTATTGCGTTAATTAATGTTTACATAGTTTTTAATGGATAATTATAAATCCATTGTTTTTAATATTTAACTTTAATATACTGAGGCTATTTATAAAAACAGTGTTTGTATTAAGATTTCTTATATAATAATACTATCTTAACATTGGTTTTAAAAGGGACGTTGTTTTGAAAGATATTCAGTGTTCAAGTTAAACCGTCAATTATAGTTTACTAAGTTTACTGAATAATTGTATAAATTAATAGTGAAACAATTTAATTTAAATTAATATTCAGCTATTTATAAAAATGGTACTTTTTAATAATATTTCTAATGTAAAAATTTTATTTTAACATTGGCAAAGGATGTTGTGTTGACAAACTAGCGGGGTATTCGATGCTGCAACCATGTTTGAGAAGTTAGACATAACATACAATTAAAAAACTACATTGTTTTCATATTTTAATTAATGTTGTTATTATGGATCAATAAACATTATTGAAGTCTAAGTTTGATTTTGATTTGTCTGAACCTTGACAACAGTATGTGTATATTTATTAATTGGAATAAAGAATTTAAATTCGTCTATCATACAGAGTCTATCTCTAGCGGAGATAAAACAGGCGAAGAAATTTTATAATGTTGGAAATACAATAACTCTTTTCCTAGACATTGAGGTCGGGCACGATCACCCCTCAGTTCTAGGTGTCATATTAACGTATTTGTTGTTGTTGCTTGTATATGTACATACATTGGAGAAAAGAATATAAAATTCCCATTTTAAGTTCTTAAAAAATATTTACACCTTGAAAAGGTATATAGCAATTTGATTTTTTGTTGATATATATACATATTTCTATAAAGTATATTATATTAAGTATATTATAAATTAACCTAATAGATTCTTTAAATTAATAAATAATTCTTTACTTATTTAATTTTGTAGTATTAATAATTAATATATCTTTCAGTCAATGATTAACCACAACTGTCTGTGTTAGAATGTCTCCCGCAAGATGCTGCGACGACCTGCAGAACATTGCGGGAGGTCGATCGTTAAATGACACAGGACCTTTCTGTGGCGATCCTTAGGAGAGGCGTATGTTCAGCAGTAGACTTCTGTTAGACTATTGTGATGACGATGATCATGATAAGAGTACATGTCACATGAGATATTGAATTACACTTTGTTAGATGAAAAGGTCATTTATTGAATGACAACATTTATCGATTGGTCTACCATCTTTAGATGTATGTTTCTGTTTAAATATATTGAGATTTTGATGTTTTATACTTTTGGTTTTATTATTGAATATGACCTGTCGTATACGCAAATTACACTCATTTTACTAACATTATCACATACACCAGTGTACATATAGATATCGCAATCTCATACTTGTTATGTGCGTTTTCGTGTATCTTTCAACATTAACATTATTAAAACAGAGATAGTAGCTACTTATAATATGTGTACAGTGAGGGCAGAGTTAAGTTTTCAGGTTAAACATAACAACTTCAAGTAGTTTCAAGATTAAAGATTGGCTATCGTGACTTTCTTGGATTGTGTGAGAGGCACCTCTCTAAATACTCAATGTACGTCGGTGCACTTGGACGGCTGTCGCAGTTCCCGGGGGCTGGTGCGCGCGGCGGGAGGGCAGCGCCCTCCCGGGACAGGCGCAGCGCGCTGCAGCGCGGAGAGCAGGTCACAAACTGACCCCGTAACCAGTTGCTAGCGACCCGCCTTCGAAGCTAGGGGTTGATGATTTACATGCATACAGTCCTCTCTGTCCGTGAGTGTCTCGAGAGGCGACAGAGGAGAGCCCTACCTACCCTACCTATCTCCGAAAATACCAGATTAAAATGAGCAAACTGGTGACAAGCGATCGCCAATCCGCCCTGAATGATCGCGAGAAGCCTGTAGAATCAATCCTGAAATGGACTTTCATGGCTGTTTTTATATACTCAAACTAACCGCGTTCGTAGCACTATAACACAATGAATAGTATCACTGAAATCGGTGAGCCCGTTCTGTGATATCAGTATCCTGCAGGATTAGCTCATTTTGTTTGAGCTAGCTCCTAACACCAGTTAAGATAATATACTCGTAAAGATGTGAATGGTCTTGAATAACAGGATATATCTGAGCACTTTTGTTACGTAACTGATACCCACAGTTTCCTAACCATGACATAATTAAATATTCTAAATGATATAAACATTTAAAACGTTAAGATATTTGCACGTTCCTCGCCAGGTATCCGAGCTGCTGCTGCACTGCGGACCCCACGTCCTCGGCGTCACCAGGTCAGTGGGGCCCTGGATCTAGTCACAGACGATGCGACTACGATATTCAAATTGAGCTGAAACTCTGGTCAAAACCTCCTTTCCGAACTAAGAAATTTACTAATAATTTGTTGTATTGTGTTATATTTTTATAATAAATGAAGTGACATGTTTTAACTGTTTATTCTTTAACAATCTACGCAAAAACAACGATAAGCTAGTCGCTACCATCGTTGTCCCAAAATCTTCAGTGAAAAATTGGGGTCGGAAGGATTTAATCGTCTAGACTTCTGTCTACCTCTGTATTGGAGATGTATGTGAATATGTTTCTAAAATAAAAGTAGCCTACGATCCCACGTTACGCCACAAAAAAAATCAACTTTCTGCCAGTGTAAGTCCGTTGAAATCGGTCTAGCCGTCTCAGAGATTAGCCGGAACAAACGGACAGACACCTGAAACGTCTGGACCGATTTTGACGGGACTTTCACTGGCAGTAGCTGATGTTGTAAGAGTGTAACTAAAACCAGCATTATTTACAATAATAATTAGGGTTTCGCGTTAACTACAAAACCGCGAGAAGAGCCGCAGGGGCAGCATTTAGTCGAAAGCTGTTACACAACTAAACACTTACTTAGATGCTGCACCGACAAAAGTTTATGTTACTTTCGACTTATACGTACACTTATATAACGTACACATAACAGCTTGATAGTCCACTGCGGGACATGAGCCTCTCGCGTGCCGTAATCCGCCACGCTTGGCGAACAGATTGGCGATCGCACTACCAGACACCTCGCAACCTAACCTAACATAACCTAACCTAACATTTTGTACTTAGGACAGGTATTATTCCTTGGGGCATCTATATTGATATTATTCCCTAGGGCATATAGACTAAAGGAAAATCTTAAAGTAAATCTACTTTTTCTACATGTCTCAGGACTGGATATTTGTGGCCCATTCGTTGTTTCTTATTCCATAGCACAAGTGAGTTTGCTACTTGCATGAGACATCAATTGCAATAATAATGTGATTTTCAACCTATCAATGTATGTTTCTACGTATGTATTGTTGGGTTAATTAATGTTAAGAGAGCCTTGAGATATAATTACAAATTCATGTAGTTATTCCAGTCCAAATGTAACTAAAGGCCATTTGCTTGGCCATGTGTCAATAATTATTTTAACATAAGCCTAAAGAGATATTGTTTTGTCTAATAATTTTTCAGTGTTCACCAGCTATTGCGTTAATTAATGTTTATATAGTTATAATGGATAATTATAAATCCATTGTTTTTTAATATTTAATTTTAATATACTGAGCTATTTATAAAAACAGTATTTATTAGATTTCTTATATAATAATACAAAGTATAACATTGGTTTTTAAAAAGAGACGTTGTTTTGAAAGATGTTCAGTGTTCAAGTTAAACGGTCAATTATAGTTTACTAAGTTTTTAATAGATGATTGTATAAATTAATGATGAAACATTTAATTTAAATTAATATTCGGCCTATTTATAAAATGGTACTTTTAATAATATTTTCTAATAAAAATATTATTTTAACATTAGCTTAAAAGGGATGTTAATTAATAGATTCTTTAAATTAATAAATAATTCTTTATATTTAATTTTGTATTATTTATTAATTAATATATCTTTCTTCGTCAATTATACAACTGTCTGTATTGAATGTCTCCGCAAGATGCTGCGACGACCTGCAGAACATTGCGGGAAGTCGATCAGTGCAAATGACACAGGACCTTCCTGTGTGGCGATCTTAGGAGGCGTATGTTCAGCAGTAGACTTCTGTTGGAGCTGTTATGATGACGATGATCATGATAAAATTACATGTCACATGAGGATATTGCAATTACACTTTGTTAGATGAAAGGTCATTTATTGAATGACAACGTTTATCCGATTGGTCTACCATCTTTAGATGTATGTTTCTGTTATTTAAATATATTAAGTTTTGATGTTTTTATACTTTTAGTTTTTTATTATTGAATATGACCTGTCGTATACGCAAATTACACTCATTTTTTACTAACATTATCACATACACCAGTGTACATATAGATATCACCAATCTCGCACTTATGCGTTTCGTGTATCTTTCAACATTAACATTATTAAAACAGAGATAAGTAACTACTTATAATATGTACAGTGAGGGCAGAGTTAAAGTTTCTAGGATTTAAACATAACTTCAAGTAATTTCAAGATTAAAGATTGGCTATCGTGACTTTCTTGGATTGGCTTGTGAAGGCACCTCTAAATACTCAATGTACGTCGGTGCGCGGACGGCTGTCGCAGTTCCGGGGGCTGGTGCGCATGGAGGGCAGCGCCCGCCGGGACGAACACAGCTGCAGCGCGTGGAGAGCAGGTCCTGAAGCTGACCCGTAGCTTGGTTGCTGTGACCCCGCCTTCGAAGCTTCGGGGTTGATGATTTTACATGCATACGAATCCTCTCTGTCCGTGAGTGTCTCGAGGCGACAGAGGGAGAGCCCTACCTACCTATCTCGAAAAATGCCAGATTAAAATGAGCAAACTGGTGACAAGCGATCCTTAATCCGCCTGAATGATCGCGAAGCCTGTAGAATCAATCCTGAAATGGACTTTCATAGGCTGTTTTTATGTATACTCAAACCTTCAACCGCGTTCATTAGCACTATAACACAATGAATAGTATCACTGAAATCGGTAGAGCCCGTTCTGTGATATCGGTATCACTGCGAGGATTAAGCTCATTTTGTTTGGGCTAACTCTAACACCGGTTAAGATAATATACTCGTAAAGATGTGAATGGATGTGAATAACGGGATATATCTGAGCACTTTGTTACGTAACTGATACCTAGTTCCTAACCATGACATTATTAATATTCTAAATGATATATAAACATTTAAAACGTTAAGATATTTGCACGTTCCTCGCCAGGTATCCGAGCTGCTGCGCCGCTGCACGGACCCCCACGTCCTCAGCGTCACCGGTCCAATTGGGAGCCCTGGATCTAGTCACGAACGATGCGATGCGATATTGAAATTGAGCTGAAACTCTGAGTAAAACTATGTCCTTTCGAACTAAGAAGTTACTAATAATTTGTTGTATTGTGTTATATTTTATAATAAATGGAAACTGACGTGTTTTAACTGTTTTATTCTTTAACAATCTGCATAAAAAGTAGCTTGATAAACTAGTCACGCTACCTGTCACGTTGTCCCAAAATCTTCAGTGAAGGTGGGTCGGAAGGATTTAATCGTCTAGACTTCTGTCTACCTCTGTATTGGAGGAATGTATGTGAATATGTTTCTAAAATAAAAAGTATTCTGATCCCACGTTACGCCACAAAAATCAGCTTTCTGCCAGTGTAGTCCCGTTGAAATCGGTCCTAGCCGTCTCGAGATTAGCCGGAACAAACGGACAGACTTTCCTAGAAACATCTGGACGATTTTGACGGGGACTTTCACTGGCGGTAGCTGATGTTGCCAAGGTGTAACTAAGGCTAACATTATTTTACAAACCGTAATTAGGGTTTCGCGTTAACACCTGAAAACCGCGAGAAGAGCCGCAGGGGCAACTTTGCCATTTAGTCGAAGGCGTTGCACAGCTAAACACTTACTTAGATGCTGCCGACAAAGTTTATGTTACTTTCGACTTATACATTACACTTGTAACGTACACATAACAGCGCGGTAGTCACTGCTGGACATGAGCCTCTCGCGTGCCGTAATCGCCACTGGCGAACCAGATTGGCGATCGCACTACCAGACACCTCGCAACCTAACCTAACATAGCCTAACCTAACATTTTGTATAGGACAGGTATTATTCCTTGGGGCATCTATCATGATATTATTCCCTGGGACATATAGACTAAAGGAGAAAATCTTAAAGAGTAAATCTACTTTTCTACATGTCTCCGGGACTGGGTATTTGTGGCCCATTCGTTGTTCTTATTCCATAGCACAAGTGAGTTTGCTACTTACATTATGAGACATCGGTGCAATGTGATTTTCAACCTATCAATATGTGTTTCTACGTATGTATTGTTGGGTTAATTAATGTTAAAGAGAGCCTTGAGATATAATTACAAATTCATACTTAATTATTCAATCCAAATGTAACTAAAGGCCATTTATGACCATGTGTCCAATGGTATTTTAACATAAGCCTAAAAGAATATTGTTTTGTCTAATTTTTCAGTGTTCATAGCTATTGCGTTAATTAATGTTTACATAGTTTTAATGGATAATTATAAATAAGTGTTTTAATATTAACTTTTAATATACTGAGGCTATTTATAAAAACAGTGTTTGTAATAGTTCTTATATAATAATACTATCTTAACATTGGTTTTAAAGGGACGTTGTTTTGAAAGATATTCAGTGTTCCATTAAACGGTCAATTATAGTTTACCGGTTTTACTAGATAATTGTATAAATTAATAGTGAAACATTTAATTTAAATTAATATTCGACCTATTTATAAAAATGGTATTTTAATAATATTTCTAATGTAAAAATTTTATTTTAACATTGGCTTAAAAAGGGATGTTGTATTGACAAACTGGCCGGGGTATTCGATGCTGCAACCATGTTTTGAAGTTAGACGCAACATACAATTAAAAACTACATTTTGTTTTCATATTTTAGTGTATTGTTAGTATGGATCAATAAACGTTTATTGAAGTCTAAGTTTGATTTTGATTTGTCTGAACCTTGACAACAGTATGCGTGTATTTATTCATTGGAATAAGAATTTAAATTCGTCTATCGACACGAAGTCTATCTCTAGCGGAGATATCGGAACAAACGAAAAGAAATTTTATAATGTTGGAAATACAATATTAACTCTTTTTCTAGACATTAGTCGGGCACGATCACCCCTCAGTTCTAGGTGTCATATTAACGTATTTATTTATTTATTTATTTGCTTGTATATGTACATACATTGGAGAAAGAATATAAAATTCCCATTTGAAGTTCTTAAAAATATTTACACACCTTGAAAGAGTATATAGCAATTTGATTTTTGTTGATATATATACATATTTCTATAAAGTATATTATATTAAGTATATTATAAATTAACTAATGAATTCTTTAAATTAATAAATGAATTCTTACTTATTAATTACATAGTATTATTAATTAATATATCTTTCTTAGTCAATAAGTTATACAACTGTCTGTATTAGAATGTCTCCCGCAAGATTCTGCGACGACCCGCAGAACATTGCGGGAAGTCGATCAGGTGCAAATGACACAGGACCTTTCTGTGGCGATCCTTAGGAGAGCGTATGTTCCTTAGTAGACTTCTGTTTAGAGCTGTTTATGATGACGATCATGATAAGTACATGTCACATGAGATATTACAGTACACTTTGTTAGATGAAAGGTCATTTGTTGAATGACAACATTTATCGATTGGTCTACCATCTTTAGATATGTTTCTGTTTAAATATGTTGAGATTTTGATGTTTTATACTTTTTGGTTTTTATTATTGAATATGACCTGTCGTATACGCAAATTACACTCATTTTACTAACATTATCACATGCACACCAGTGTACATATAGATATCACTGTCTCTCATACTTATTGTGCGTTTTCGTGTATCTTTCAGCAGTAACATTGATAAAACGAGATAGTAGCTACTTATAATATGTACAGTGAGGGGCAGAGTTAAGAAGTTTCTAGGATTTAAACTTATAACAGCAAGTAGTTTTCAAGATTAAAGATTGGCTATCGTGACTTTTCTTGGATTGGCTTGTGAAAGGCACCTCTAAATACTCAATGTGCGTCGGTACTTGGTTGGCTGTCGCAGTTCCGGGGGCTGGTGCGCGGCCGGAGGGGCGCGCGCCCACTCCGGGACAGGCGCAGCTGCAGCGTGGAGGAGCGGGTCTGAAGCGGCCCCGTAGCTTAGTTGCTAGCGACCCCGCCTTCGAAGCTAGGGGTTGATGATTTACATGTGCATACGAATCCTCTCTGTCCGTGGGTGTCTCGAGAGGCGACGGAGAGAGCCCTACCTACCCTACCTATCTCGAAAAATATTTCCAGATTAAAATATGAACAGAAACGCTGGTGACAAAGCGATCGCCAATCCGCCTGATGATCGCGAGAAGCCTGTAGAATCAATCCTGAAATGGACTTTCATAGGCTGTTTTTTATGTATACTCAAACTAACCGCGTTCGTAGCACTATAACACAATGAATAGTATCACTGAAATCGGTAGAGCCGTTCTCCTTGATATCAGTATCCTGCAGGATTAGCTCATTTGTTTGGGCTAGCTCTAACAGTTAAGATAATATACTCGTAAGATGTGAATGGATGTGAATAACAGGATATATCTGGGCTTGCTGTTACGTAACTGATACCCTGGTTCTAACCATGACATAATTAATATTCTAAATGATATATAAACATTTAAAACATTAAGATATTTACGTTCCTCATGGTATCCGAGCTGCTGCGCTGCTACAGTTCCCCCACGTCCTCAGCGTCACCAAGGTCAATTGGGAGCCCTGGATCTAGTAACTGAAAGGATGCGATGCGATATTGAGGGCTGAAACTCTAATTAAAACTATGTCCTTTCCGAACTAAGAAATTTACTAATAATTTGTTGTATTGTGTTATATTTTTATAATAAATGGAAACTGACATGTTTAACTGTTTATTTCTTTAACAATACGCAAAAACAACGATAAACCGTCATACCTGTCACGTTGTCCCAAAATCTTCAGTGAAAGGTGGGTCGGAGGATTTAATCGATCTAGACTTCTCTCCTCTGTATTGGAGGAATGTGTGTGAATATGTTTCTAAAATAAAAAAGTAGCCTACGATCACATTGCATACAAAAAAAATCAGCTTTCTGCCAGTGTAAGTCCCGTTGAAATCGGTCTAGCCGTCTCAGAGATTAGCCGGAACAAACGGACAGACACCTGAAACGTCTGGACCGATTTTTGACAGGACTTTCACTGGCGGTAGCTGATGTTATGGAATGTAACTAAGGCTAGCATTATTTACAAACAATAGTAGGGTTTTCCGCGTGCTTTACAAAACGCGAGAAGAGCCGCGGGGGCAGCATTTAGTCGAGGCTGTTACACAGCAAACTTACTTACTTGAATTGCACCGACAAAAGTTTATGTTACTTTCGACTTAAAAATTACACTTATATAACGTACACACATAACAGCTTGCAGTAGTCCACTGCAGGACATAGGCCTCTCGCATTGCTGCGCCATCGCCACGCTTAGCAGACAGATTGGCGATCCTTTTCTCACCTTCTTCTAACATAACCTAACCTAACATTTGTACTTAGGACAGGTATTATTCCTTGGGGCATCTATGATGATATTATTCCCTAGGGCATATAGACTAAAGGGAAAATCTTAAAGTAAATCTACTTTCTATACATGTCTCAGGACTGGATATTTGTGGCCCATTCGTTGTTTCTTATTCCATAGCACAAGTGAGTTTACTACTTACGTATGAGACATCAGTGCAATGTATGTGATTTTCAACCTATCAATGTATGTTTCTACGTATGTATTGTTGGAGTTAATATAAATATAATGTGTGTATATTACAAATTCATACATAATTATTCAATCAACAAAATATAACTAAAATGACTATGGCCATGTGTCCAATAATTATTTTTAACATAAGCCTAAAGAGATATTGTTTTGTCTAATTTTTCAGTGTTCCGCAGCTATTGCGTTAATTAATGTTTACATAGTTTTATAGTTTTAATGGATAATTATAAATCATTGTTTTTAATATTTAATTTAATATACTACAAGGGCTATTTATAAAAACAGTATTTGTAATAAAGTTTCTTATATAATAATACTATCTTAACATTGGTTTTAAAAAGGGACGTTGTTTGAAAGATTCCAGTGTTCAAGTTAAACGGTCAATTATAGTTTTACTAAGTTTTACTAGAATAATTGTATAAATTAATAGTGAAACATTTAATTTAAATTAATATTCGGCCTATTTATAAAAATGGTTGCACCAATAATATTTCTAATGTAAAAATTTTATTTAACATTGTGGCTTAAAAGGGATGTTGTATTGACAAACTGGCCCGGGGGTATTCGATGCTGCAACCATGTTTGAGATTAGACGCAACATACAATTAAAAAACTACATTTGTTTTCATATTTTAATTAATTGTTAGTGGATCAATAAACATTTATTGAAGTCTAAGTTTGATTTTGATTTGTCGAACCTTGACAACAGTATGCGTGTATTTATTCATTGGAATAAAATTTAAATTCGTCTATCGACACAGAGTCTATCTCTAGCGGAGAGATACAACAGGCGAAAAGAAATTTTATAATGTTGGAAATACAATATTAACTCTTTTCTAGACATGGTTGGCACGATCACCTCAGTTCTAGGTGTCATATTAACGTATTTATTTGTTATTTGCTTGTATATGTACATACATTGGAGAAAAGATATAAAATTCCATTTTAAGTTCTTAAAATATTTACACACATGAAGAGTATATAGCAATTTGATTTTGTTGATATATATACATATTTCTATAAAGTATATTATATTAAGTATATTATAAATTAACAATGAATTCTTTAAATTAATAAATGAATTCTTTACTTATTTAATTTTTGTATTATTATTAATTAATATCTTTCTTAGTCAATGATTGTAACTGTCTGTATTAGAATAATATACAAGATGCGACGACCTGCAGAACATTGCGGGGGAAATCGATAGGTGCAAATGACACAGGACCTTTCTGTGGCGATCATAGGAGAGGCGTATGTTCAGCAGTAGACTTCTGTTAGACTGTTATGATGACGATGATCATGATAAAGTACATGTCACATGAGATATTGCAATTACACTTTGTTAGATGAAAGGTCATTTTATTGAATGACAACATTTATCGATTGGTCTACCATCTTTAGATGTATATTTCTGTTTAAATATATTGAGATTTTGATGTTTTATACTTTTAGTTTTATTATTGAATATGACCTGTCGTATGCAAATTACTCATTTTTACTAACATTATCCTGCACCAGTGTACATATAAGATATCGCAATCTCATACTTATTATGCGTTTTCGTGTATCTTTCAACATTAACATTATTAAAACAGAGATAGTAGCTACTTATAATATGTACAGTGAAAGGGGCAGAGTTAGAAGTTTCTAGGATTTAAACTTATAACAACTTCAAATGATTTCAAGATTAAAGATTGGCTATCGTGACTTTCTTGGATTGGCTTGTGAAGGCACCTCTAAATACTCCGTCCCGGGGAGAAGCAGCCTACTCCCGGGACAGTGCAACTACAGCGTGGAGGAGCAGGTCTGAAGCTGACCCCGTAACAGTTGCTAGCGACCCCGCCTTCGAAGCTAGGGTTGATGATTTACGTAATGCGCCACGATCCTCTCTGTCCGTGAGTGTCTCGAGGGCGACAGAGGAGAGCCCCTACCTACCCTACCTATCTCGAAAAATACCAGATTAAAATGAGCAAACTGGTGACAAAGCGATCGCCAATCCGCCTGAATGATCGCGAAGCCTGTAGAATCAATCCTGAAATGGGTTTCATGATGTTTTTATGTATATGCTAAAACTAACCGCGTTCGTAGCACTATAACACAATGAATAGTATCACTGAAATCGAGTAGAAGCCCGTTCTGTGATATCAGTATCTCTTGCAGGATTAGCTCATTTTGTTTGGGCTAGCTCCCTAACACCAGTTAAGATAATATACTCAGCAAAGATGTGAATGGATGTGAATAACAGGATATATCCTGAGCACTTTGTACGTAACTGATACCTAGTTCTAACCATGACATAATTAATATTCTAAATGATATATAAACATTTCAAACGTTAAGATATTTTACGTTCTCGCCAGGTATCCGAGCTGCTGCGCGCTGCACGGACCCACGTCCGCGGCGTCCTGGGTCAATTGGAGCCCTGGATCTAGTCACCGAACAGTGCGTGCGATATTGAAATTGAGCTGAAACTCCAATTAAAACTATGTCCTTTCCGAACTGAAATTTACTAATAATTGTTTGTATTGTGTTATATTTTTATAATAAATGAAACTGACATGTTTTTAACTGTTTTATTTCTTTAACAATCTACGCAAAACCAACGATTAGCTCGTCACTTCCTGTCACGTTGTCCCAAAATCTTCAATTGAAGGTGGGTCGGAAGGATTTTAATCAATCTGAACTTCTGTCTACCTCTGTATTGGAGGAATGTATGTGAATATGTTTCCTAAAATAAAAAGTAGCCTACGATCCCGTTACGCCACAAAATCAGCTTTCTGCCAGTGTAAGTCCCGTTGAAATCGGTCAAGCCGTCTCAGAATTAGCCGGAACAAACGGACAGACACCTGAAACGTCTGGACCGATTTTGACGGGACTTTCACTGGCAGTGGCGCTGATGTTGTAAGATAACTAAAACAGCATTATTTGCAAACAATGATAGGGTTCCGTTAACTACAAAACCGCGAGGAAAGAGCCGCGAGGGGCAGCATTTTAGTCGAAGGCTGTTACACAGCTAAAAGCTTGCTTACTTAGATGCTGCGCCGACAAAGTTATGTTACTCGACTTATACATTACACTTATATAACAACGTACACACATAACAGCTTGCAGTGGTCCTGCAGGACGCCAGGCCTCTCTCGCGTGCCGTAATCGCCGCCCGGCGAACCAGATTGGCGATCGCACTACCAGACACCTCGCAACCTAACCTAACATAACCCTAACCTAACATTTGTACTTAGGACGGGTATTGTTCCTTGGGGCATCTATGATGATATTATTCCTGGGGCATATAGACTAAAGGGAAAATCTTAAAGGTAAATCTACTTTTTCTACATGTCTCGGGACTGGATATTTGTGGCCCATTCGTTTGTTTCTTATTCCATAGCACAAGTGAGTTTGCTACTTACATGTGAGACATCGGTGCATGTATGTGATTTCCAACCTATCAATGTATGTTCTACATGTGTATTTGGGTTAATTAATGTTAAGAGAGCCTTGAGATATAATTACAAATTCATGTAATTATTCAATCCAAATGTAACTAAGGCCATTTATGGCCATGTCAATAATTATTTTAACAAGCCTAAAGAGATATTGTTTTATCTAATTTTCCAGTGTTCATAGCTATTGCGTTAATTAATGTTATATAGTTATAATGGATAATTATAAATCCATTGTTTTTAATATTTAATTTTAATATACTATTTATAAAAACAGTATTTGTAATAAGATTTCTTATATAATATTACAATCTTAGCATTGGTTTTAAAAAAGAGACATTGTTTGAAAGATGAACAGTATTCAGTTAAACGGTCAATTATAGTTTACTAAGTTTTAATAGATGATTGTATATAAATTAATAGTGAAACATTGAATTTAAATTAATATTCAACCTGTTATAAAAATGGTACTTTTAATAATATTTCTAATGTAAAAATTTTATTTAACATTGGCTTTAAAAAGGGATGTTGTATTGACAAACTAGCCCGGGGTATTCGATGCTGCAACCATGTTTGAAGTTAGACACGCAACATACAATTAAAAAACTACATTTGTTTTCTTATTTTAATTAATGTTGTTAGTATGGATCAATAAACATTTATTGAAGTCTAAGTTTGATTTTAGTTTGTCTGAACCTTGACAACAGTATGTGTATATTTATTAATTGGAATAATTTAAATTCGTCTATCGACACAGAGTCTATCTCTAGCGGAGATAAAACAGGCGAAAAAATTTTTATAATGTTGGAAATACAATATTAACTCTTTTCCTATAGACATTAGTCGGGCACGATCACCTCAGTTCTGGGTGTCCTTATTAACGTATTTTATTTATTTATTTGTATATATACACATACATTGAAGAAAAGAATATAAAATTCCCATTTAAGTTCTTAAAATATTTACACCTTATAAGAGTATATAGCAATTTGATTTTTTGTTGATATATATACATATTTCTGTAAGAGTATATTATATTAAGTATATTATAAATTAACTAATGAATTCTTTAAATTAATAAATGAATTCTTTGCTTATTTAATTTTGTATTATTATTAATTAATATATCTTTCAGTCAATGATTATACAACTGTCTGTATTAGAATGTCTCCCGCAAGATGCTGCGACGACCTGCAGAAACATTGCGGGGAAGTCGATGGTGCAAATGACACAGGACCTTTCTATGTGGCGATCCTTAGGAGGCGTATGTTCAGCAGTAGACTTCTGTTGGGCGTATGATGACGATGATCATGATAAAGTACATGTCATGAGATATTGCAATTACACTTTGTTAGATGAAAGGTCATTTATTGAATGACAACGCATTTATCGATTGGTCTACATCTTTAGATGTATGTTTCTGTTTAAATATATTGAGATTTTGATGTTTTATACTTTTTTAGTTTTTATTATTATTGAATTATTATGACCTGTCGTATGCATAGGTACTCATTTTACTAACATTATCACATGCACCAGTGTACATATAGATATCGCAATCTCACTTTTATTAAGCGTTTTCGTGTATCTTTCAACAGTAACATTATTAAAACAGAGATAATAGCCATATAATATAACACAGTGAGGGGCAGAGGTTAAAGTTTATAGAGTTTAAACTTATAACAACACAAGTAGTTTCAAGATTAAAGATTGGCTATCATTATTTTCTTTGATCGATATTGAAATTGAGCTGAAACTCTAATTAAAACTTATGTCCTTTCCGAACTAAGAAATTGACTAATAATTAGTTGTGTGTTATATTTTTATAATAAATGGAAACTGACATGTTTTAAGTATTTTTTCTTTAACAATCTACGCAAAAACAACGATAAGCTCGTCGCTTCTGTCACGTTGTCCCAAAATCTTCGGTGAAAGGTGGGTCGGAAGGATTTAACTTCTGTCTACCTCTGTATTGGAGAATATATGTGAATATGTTTCTAAAATAAAAAAGTAGCCTACGATCCACGTTACGCCACAAAAATAAACTTTCTGCCAGTGTAAAGTCCGTTGAAATCGGTCTGTGTCTCGAGATTAGCCGGAACAAACGGACAGACACCTGAAACGTCTGGACCGATTTTGACGGGACTTTCACGGGCAGTAGCTGATGTTGTAGGTGTAACTAAGGCTAGCATTATTTTAGAAACAATAATTCAGGTTTCGCGTTAACTACAAAACCGCGAGAGAAGAGCCGCAGGGGCAGCATTTAGTCGAAACTGTTACACAACTAAACACTTACTTAGATGCTGCACCGACAAAAAGCTTATGTTACTTTCGACCGCCACATTACACTTATATAACGTACACACGCAACAGCACGGTAGTCCACTGCTGGACATAGGCCTCTCGCGTGCCGTAATCGCCGCTTGGCAGGCAGATTGGCGATCGCACCAGACACCTCATAACCCCTAACCTAACATAACCCTAACCTAACATTTGTACTTAGGACGGGTATTATTATTCCTTGGGGCATCTATGATGATATTTATTCCTAGAACATATAGACTAAAGGAAAATCTTAAAGAGTAAATCTGCTTTTTCTACATGTCTCGGGACTGGATATTTGTGGCCCCATTCGTTGTTTCTTATTCCATAGCACAAGTGAGTTTGCTACTTACGTATGAGACATCAGTGCAATATGTGATTTTCAACCTATCAATGTATGTTTCTACGTATATTATTGGGATTAATTAATGTTAAAGAGAGCCTTGAGATATAATTACAAATTCATACTTAATTATTCAATCAAATGTAACTAAGGCCATTTATGGCCATGTGTCAATAGTATTTAACATAAGCCTAAAAGAATATTGTTTTGTCTAATTTTCAGTGTTCATAGCTATTGCGTTAATTAATGTTTACATAGTTTTAATGGATAATTATAAATCCATTGTTTTTTAATATTTAACTTTAATATACTGAGGCTATTTATAAAAACAGTGTTGTAATAAGATTTCTTATATAATAATACTATCTTAACATTGGTTTTAGAGGGACGTTGTTTTGAAGATGTTCAGTGTTCAGATTAAACCGTCCAATTATAGTTTTAAGTTTTACTAGATAATTGTATAAAATTAATGACTGTTAATTTAAATTAATATTCGGCCTGTTATAAAATGGTACTTGCAATAATATTTCTAATGTAAAAATTTATTTTAACATTGACAAAAGGGATGTTGTGTATTGACAAACTAGCCCAGGGGGTATTCGATGCTGCAACCATGTTTGAGTTAGACAACGCTAATTCAAAAGAAAACTACATTTGTTTCATATTTTAATTAATGTTGTTAGTGTGGATCAATAAACATTTATTGAAGTCTAAGTTTGATTTTGATTTGTCTGAACCTTGACAACAGTATGTGTATATTTATTAATTGGAATAAAATTTAAATTCGTCTATCGACACAGAAGTCTATATCTCTAGCGGAGATAAAACAGGCGAAAAGAAATTTTATAATGTTGGAAATACAATAGTAACTCTTTCTAGACATTAGTCGGGCACGATCACCTCAGTTCTAGGTGTCATATTAACGTATTTGTTATTTATTTGCTTGTATATGTACATACATTGGAGAAAAGAATATAAAATTCCCATTTAAGTTCTTAAAAAATATTTACACACCTTGAAAAGAGTATATAGCAATTTGATTTTGTTGATATATATACATATTTCTATAAAGTATATTATATTAAGTATATTATAAATTAACTAATGAATTCTTTAAATTAATAAATGAATTCTTTATATTTAATTTTGTATTATTATTAATTAATATATCTTCTTAGTCAATAGTTAATGACGCTGTCTGTATTAGGAATGTCTCCCACCAAGATGCTGCGACGACCTGCAGAACATTTGCGGAAGTCGATAGGTGCAAATGACACAGGACCTTTCTGTGTGGCGATCCTTAGGAGAGGCGTATGTTCCAGCAGTAGACTTCTGTTAGACTGTTATGATGACGATGATCATGATAAGTACATGTCACATGAGATATTGCAATTACACTTTGTTAGATGAAGGTCATTTATTGAATGACAACATTTATCGATTGGTCTACCATCTTTAGATGTATGTTTCTGTTTAAATATATTGAGATTTTGATGTTTTATACTTTTTAGTTTTTTTATTATTGAATATGACCTGTCGTACATAAAATTACACTCATTTTACTAACATTATCACATGCACCAGTGTACATATAGATATCGCAATCTCATACTTATTATGCGTTTCGTGTATCTTTCAACATTAACATTATTAAAACAGAGATAAGTAGCTATATAATATGTACAGTGAGGGCAGAGTTAGAAGTTTCCTGAGATTTAAACTTAACAACTGAAGTAGTTTCAAGATTGAAAAATATATAAAAGTATCTTCTCGCAATTCTCTATACAGGGATAGACAGAGAGGTCTAGTATATAGAAAATTAAGTCCCTTGGACCCACCTTCCCCGAAGATATTTTCGGGACAACGTGACAGGTGGTTAGCCCGTCGCCAAATAACATGTCCCAACGATGAAATTTGCCACCTTCTGCACATGCCACCTGGCGATCGAACTCTGAGTTTTCTCGACTCAAAATTCAAGCACCCAACAACTCGGCTATCGTGACTTATTTGCAACAACAGCTTTAACATGATTAATGATGCAAATAAACGATTCTATAAAACTTAAACAACTACTACAAAAACTTGGTTAATAAATAACGCGTAAATAACGCATTCAGATGAAAAAATTAAATGTTCATTTATAGCCCGCTTTTAGCCCTAGAATAGCTTTGCCAGAATGTTATGATATACATTCATATTTGTTTAATTATTTAGGTTCACCACCAAGGATTGTATCTTCTCGAATTCTCTATAC
>JAGSMR010000511.1:0-23218 GCA_029286605.1 Sericinus montela
AGGGATAGACAGAGAGGTCTAGTATAGAAAATTAAGTCCCTTGGACCCACCTTCCCCGAAGATATTTTCGGGACAACGTGACAGGTGGTTAGCCCGTCGCCAAATAACATGTCCCAACGATGAAATTTGCCACCTTCTGCACATGCCACCTGGCGATCGAACTCAGGTTTCTCGACTCGAAATTCCAAGCACCCAACAACTCGGCTATCGTGACTTATTTGCAACAACAAACTTTAACATGATTAATGATGAAATAAACGATTCTATAAAACTTAAACAACTACTACAAAACTTGGTTAATAAATAACGCGTAAATAACGCATTCAGATGAAAAAATTAAATGTTCATTTATAGCCCGCTTTTAGCCCTAGAATAGCTTTGCCAGAATGTTATGATATACATTCATATTTATTTAATTATTTAGGTTCACCACCAAGGATTACATGGAAGCAATAAACACAAAACTTAAGTATTAAATATTTTAGGTAAATGTACATCATAATTAAAAAGTAAACAAAACGTTCATAGTTGTACGGACTTCGGAAGAACATCATATTTTTCGTATGTATGGGGTAATATACACTTTACACCAAAAATTTTATCAAATGAAAAAAGTAATTATGTAAAGTTAAAAAAATTGATTTATAAGATAATGCTTATGTGCTATTATACTGGGTGGGCCATGAATTAGTTAACATTTGAAAAAATCGTATGAAAAAACCATTTAACATATTTTAGAAATCGTTTATTTACGAGAAAGCTAATTAGTTTTAATTTATTTTTAAAATTATTTCGTCTAAATGACCACCGTTTCGGTTTTGCACTCTTCTAAGCGAGTCCTGAAGTTTTCGAATACTCTTCTGCAAAGGGACCATGAGATCGCCGACATCTCTTCGATGCTTTTTCTTTAAGTTGACGCAGTGTATTCGGTTTATCAATATAGACACAACTCTATAAATAACCCCATAAAAAGAAGTCTGCTGGAGATAGATCTGGACATCTGGGTGGCCATGGGATGTCACCCCATCTGGATATCAGCTTTTCCGGAAACATGTCTTTGACCACCAGCAAGGACTCGTTCGATGTGTGACACGTGGCTCCATCTTGTTGAAACCATGTGTAGCCAGCAAATTCCAGTAGCATCGGTGCTAAGACATCCCGTAACATTTTCACATACTCGGCAGAATTAACGGTAACATGCAGCTACCTTGGGAGGTGAAGCTTTAGGATTTTCGCTGCTCCAACACCTGCAATTGTGCCCCGCCCGCGCCCCGCTGCCCGCGCAGCTATTAGTTGCGCGGTAAGTTACATTTAAATGTTAACGAATTCTTGGCCACCCTGTACATTAATTTTAGTTTTAGTTTATAACTAGATACATTTCCATTAAAATACATAATTTATTTAATAATAAATAAATATACTTGTAAATTAATAAATGAAATAAATTAATGTATTCACGCTACTCCCAAAACTGGGATGTACAGATGTCCAGACAAGACGTAACTTTACACTTGACCAAATTTAATCGAAATAATCGAATAATCTTTTTTTTTTCTAAAAATATTTTAAAAGTCACGATAGCCGAATGGTTGGGTGGTCGGAATTTCGAGTCAAGAGACCCGAGTTCGATCTCCAGGTGGCAGGCTCGTATCAATGGTTTTCAAAAACTTATGTTGATAGTATCGTTGGCTTGTCCATAAAGACGGCGACGGACTCACCACCTGTCACTTTGCTTATAATATCTTCGGAGGGTCGAAGAGACTTGGTGTCTAGACTAGACCTCTGTCTACCCCTGTAATGGGAATTGCGTGAAGATATTAATTATTATTATTTATTATTCTAAATATATTTATTTCACGTTCTTGTAGAAACGCCAAGATTTTACATACAAGGAAACATCTGCTTCCCTTATTGCAAAGCGAATGTATATCCGCTCATATTTGAGAGCGATATGTAAATAGTTTCTTCATATTTGTAAAGTCCCAAGTATGAAGTTATGGAAGAAAACTTAAATTGAGATGTGAGATAGATGTAAACCGAGAAAGTAATATCTGTCCTTTACATGTTTATTTTTCTTATGCAAGATTTTTGTACTGCAGACATTAGTCAAGTGTATGAAGGAGGAATTTATGAATTAGTAATAAAGGTCTCCGTTTGAATGGAAAAATTATTTATTTAAACAGGACAAATAGACTACGATTAGATAGAGATTAAATAGATTAGATAGAGTGTATTTTGGGTAAACTATCTATTACTATCTATCTATATCTTAATCTCTACAATACCTTAAACTAACTTAGTTATCTAGAACAAGTGGATTAAATAAAAATGTATGACCAGGAAGCATTTTCAGATGGGATGTAAACATGTTCTACATGTGGACCAGCGTGTGTTGGGAACAAAGTAAATGGTACCCCGTCTGCGTAACTTAAGAAGCAGGTATATTATAGGTAAAAGTGCCTATATACGATCAATTTTGTCATGTTCTTATAAAATTAAATAAATAAATATCTTTACGCTATTCCCAATACAATGGGGTACACAGAGATCTAGACAATTAAGTCCTTTCGACGCACTTTCCATCGAAAATATTTTTGGGACAACGTGACAGGTGGTGAGACCTTGTGTTGTATGTCAAGCCTGCGATAAAAGTCGTCCATAAGTTTTATAAACCCCTTTGGTGAGCCTGCTATCTGGGGATCGAACTTGGGTCTCTTGACTCCATCTCCGATGACCCAAGCGCTCGACCATCGTGACAATTTATGACATTACTCCTCTCATGGCAGTCTTAAAAATTAAATCTATATTAAATGTATAAGTAATTAAAAATCTTTTAATTAACAAATGCCTTTAATAATGTTTTTCTGATATAACATAATTAAATACCATTTTAAGACAAAAAGCAGCACGTACACTTGATGTTACAGCCCGTAGGCATTTATAAAATCGGAATCAACCTTGAAATTTAACTATTTGGCAGCATATCAAGTTTTCGAGCTGATGGCACTACAGAAACAATTTTATGCAATACGATTATGTAGCTGTTATTAAATGTGTACAGTGAAGTATGATTACGTACAACATAGACACGAACAAAATCACATACATTGCTCTCATCCCGAAGTGGCTTAAGTATATCCACTGTTGGATCTAAAACAACGAAGGTACTATAAATACCAAGACCCGAAAATTGTAGACATAAAAAAAATTAAAACTGTTTTACGAACCCGAAACCTCAGAGCTGACCGGGTGAAAACCGGTGTGTGCGCCACTCGTCCATGGAAGTCGTCAAAGTATGATCACACCATCCACTTTCATCCTGTGGGTATCGCTGCAGACGACTAACGGTATAGTCTTGTGAAACGCACTAGTTACTTAGAAATTTCGAGTTCAGTTACTAAATTCGAAGCTCAATAGAGGTTAACGTAGAAAACGACTTAATCTACATTATCTCGAGTCTCAGTGTTTATTGTTTCCGATTATATGATATACCTTTTTTGCTTCCGATTTCATAACAAAATTGTTTTAGCTAGTTGCTTCGGAATCAGAGCAATATGTGTCATTGCCTCTAAGACATGACAAACTCGTTAATAACATCATGGAGGGATATATAGAAGGAAAGCGAGATAGAGGAAGACCAATGATAGGGTATCTATCAAAAATTGAGAAAGAGATTAATGTTATATCTTATAAGGAGGTAAAGCAAATGGCCTTGAACTCAGAAAGACGGACAGAGTTATACAATTTTTCTAACATAATGCTGCACTGACAAGAGCCTAGCTCTTAAGTCAAAGAAGAAAAAATCTCTATTTGTGTGTGTATTTATTAGCTACATTATCTCAGTTCTTTAGACTACAAATTGTATCTTGTGTTCGATTAGAGCTGTAACAGACAATTCAAGCAACTGAAGTCGGGGCTAAACTTAGGGAACACGTTTACAAGTGATTTTTATACGATTTTTCAAATGTTAACTAATTCATGCCCCACCCAGTATAATAGCACATAAGCATTATCTTATAAATCAATTTTTAACTTTACATAATTACTTTTCATTTGATAAAATTTTGGTGTAAAGTGCATATTACACCATATATACGAAAAATGTGATGTTCTTCGAAAATTAAAATACCAATTATATGAACGTTTTGTTTACTATTTATTAAGGATACATTTACCTAAAATATTTAATACTTAAGTTTTGTGTTTATTGCTTCGATGTAATCCTTGGTGGTGAACCTAAATAATTAAATAAATGTGAATGTATATCATAACATTCTGCAAAGCTTGGTCTCTAGGTTAAAAGGCTATAAATGAATATTTAATTTTTCATCTAAATGCGTTATTTACGCGTTATTTATTAACTAAATTGTTTAAGTTTTATAGAATCGTTTATTTCATCATTAATCATGTTAAAGTTTGTTGTTGGGTAAATAAGTCACGATAGCCGAGTTGATTTAAAACTCACTTGTGTTATGGAATAAGAAACAACGAATGGGCCACAAATACCCAGTCGAGACATGTAGAAAAAGTAGATTTACTCTTTAACATTTTCCCTTTAGTCTATATGCCCCAAGGAATAATACCCGTCCTAATGACAAATGTTAGGTTAGGTTATGTTAGGTTAGGTTGCGAGGTGTCTGGTAGTGCGATCGCCAATCTGCCTGCCAAGCGTGGCGATTACGGCACGCGAGAGGCCTATGTCCAGCAGTGGACTACTGCAAGCTGTTATGTGTGTACGTTATATAAGTGAAATGTATAAGTCGAAAGTAACATTTGCAGCATAATAAAATAAAAAATTCGTTCATGCTGAACATTTCACACACACACACTTATGTCCCGCTGGCCCGAGTGGCTCCATGTCCCGCCATGTCGCGTGCGCGTGTGCCGCAGAAGCGCGAGGAGGGCTGGTGGGTGGTGGTGGGCGAGCCGAAGAGCAACAGCCTGCTGTCCATCGAGCGCGTGTCTCTGGCGCGCGCCGCGCGGGTGCGGCTGGACTTCGTGTGCGGCGCGGGCGGCCGGCACACCTACACGCTCTACTTCATGTCTTACTCCTACCTGGGCGCGGACCAGGAGTACAAGTTCACGGTCGACGTGGACGACGCGCCCGCCATGGACGACAGCGATTCCGAATGATTCCGATTTTAATACATTTATTAGTTAGTTAGAGAATAAAGTGATTTTTGTTAGTAATTCTTTCTCCATAGAGTAACGCAACGATCGCTTCTACAACGATATCCCAGTGGTATAGGTTACTGTTTGAGCCGAAAGAGATGATATTTACAGTTCTTAAATGTTTGTTCAAGGTGGACGCTAAAGCTACTGAACGGATTTTGATCATGTTTCCCTTCTCTAATGTCTTGTTTTTCAACTTAGAAACTGACGCACGAATCTCAATGATTCCTGCATCGGTTTCTAAAAATGGAAAATTATTTGTTTGTGAATTTAAATCTATAGAACGGATTAAGATTCGGTTTTCAGTGCTACACGTGGCTTTCTAGACTTCTATAGTCTTATTTAAGAAAGGCAATAGATTTAGTCCCCTCAAAATCTGTTTATAGATGGCCAACGAGCCGCCCTGGCATCGCGCTACATATGTTTTTCTGTCGTAGTAACGTAAATTGTATCGCTTCATACTCCTATACAAGTCACCAATTCTTAGAGGCTACTTTTTGTTTTAGAAACATATTCACATATATTCCTCCAATACAGAGGTAGACGATTAAATCCTTCCGATCCGCCTTTCACCGAAGATTTTGGGACAACGTGACAGGTAGCGGCGAGCTTATCGTCGTTTTTGCGTAGATTGTTAAAGAAATAAAACAGTTAAAACATGTCAGTTTCCATTTATTATAGAAATATAACATAATACAACAAATTATTTCTAAATTTCTTAGTTCGGATAGGACATAGTTTTAATTCGAGTTTCAGCTCAATTTCAATATCGCATCGCATCGTTCGTGACTAGATCCAGGGCTCCCAATTGGACCTGGTGACGCCGAGGACGTGGGGGTCCGTGCAGTGGCGCAGCAGCTCGGACACCTGGCGAGGAACGTGCAAATATCTTAACGTTTTAAAGTTTTTTTGATGTGAAACATCTATAGCCGCACGTAAAACCGATTTCTGGCGTGGCGACGCATGCCGCGAAACTATACAAAGGTATACTAATTTACACCCTATCACCTGAGAAGTAAGGTTTATAATTAAACACTGAAATCCCTTTTTTATATTTAATTAATTATATTCATATTATTCATATTAGTGACTATGTAAATTATATTAAGATTTCATTTTTACATGAAAGGTCATTTCCTTATTATAGTCAATAATGTTCAATAATTTTTTAAACGAATAACTACCCTTAAAATTTTTTTTTAGATTAGTGTACCATTGTTCATTGGATTAATCATATTAAGGTTTAGCAATTTTTGAAAAAAATCTAAATACTCAGGAGCGCTCTTGTACTCTTGTTAGAATATCATAAAATATTATTAAGATTGACAGATGTTTTAAAAAATGCTCCGAACTCTGAACGATTATACATAGAACAATATTATAGCAAACTTATAGAAAAGGGGTTATAAAACCATGGATTTTGAAGTTAAAAAATTTAATACTTAATTGAGTCTAGTTTTTACATAAAAAACAAAAGGTATATAATAAAATATCATTACGACGTAAGGTACTGTTTTTCTGCAAAATAAAAAAAAACACCATAAATTAAACAGAAATCTGCGTATTGAAAAAGCAAATTATTTATAAGCGACATCCAGAGGATTATATCAATAATAATATGTTATAACAACATTACTTTGCCATGAATTTTAAGAGTTTCAAATCGTTTCGCTAGTTTTAGATTAGTGTACCATTGTTCATTGGATTAATCATATTAAGATTTAGCAATTTTTGAAAAAAATCTAAAAGTATTAAATGTGTTAGAGAACAAAGTGACTTTTTTAGTTCTTTCTCCATGGAGTATCGCAACGATCGCTTCTACAACGATGTCCCAGTAGTATAGGTTACTGTTTGAGCCGAAAAAGATGACATTTACAGTTCTTAAATGTTTGTTCAAGGTTGACGCTAAAGCTACTGAACGGATTTTGATCCTGTTTCCGTTCTCTAATGTCTTGTTTTCAATTTAGAAACTGACGCACGAATCTCAATGATTCCTGCGTCGGTTTTTTAACTTGGAACATTATTTGCGGATGCGGTTTTCAATGCTACACGTGGCTTTCTAGACTTCTATAGTCTTACTTAAGAAAGGTAATACATTTAGTCCCCTCAAAATCTGTTTATAGATGGCCAGCGAGCCGCCCCAGCATCGCGCTACATATGTTTTTCTGTCGTAGTAACGTAAATTGTATCGCTTCATACTCCTTTCAAAGTCACCAATTCTTAGAGAAAAACATTTTGAAAATGCTGAGTTACGTGTATTTTTAACATGCACTTTTAACTTACAAGCTCACATACAACTGCTCATTTCTTAGTTTCATTCTAAAAGTTTCGCCACGTTTGTACTGGCATCGGGCGTTGTTTCATCTTTGAAATGCCGTCGAGAAGCTCTCACACTAAACTAACGGCTGCAGTATCGGACGGAGAGACATAGTGTTGACGCAGACACGTTATGATGTTTACTTTTTAATTAATTTTAATGTCATAACCCAAAACATATAGAGCAATATTTCTTTATTATTTTTTAATTTGTACACGTCACACATTAGCGAAGCCGGTTTACAAAACGCCCTCTGGTTTTTTCATTACGTTGTAACGATGAAATTCGTACACAAGTTTTTGAAAAACTCATTGGTACTGCTACATGGGGATGGAACTCGGGTCTCTCGACTCAAAATTCCGACCACCCAACAACTCGGCTATCGTGACTTTTTTAAGAACTTTTTTAAGGGGGAAGATAGTCGATCTATTCTGAAGTATATAGAGGTCTTAAGAATGGACTAAACAGAAAATCCTTTCAGCCCACCTTTCACCGAATAATTTTTTGTAATAAAATCATACATAAGTTTTTAAAAACCCATGGGCCTACCACTTGGGGATCGAAGTCGGGTCTCTTGCCTCGCACTCCGATCACACAACTACTTGGCAATCGTCACTATTAATATAAAAAGTCATAATTTAAATATCACGTACTAGCAAGAAATAATTATTTTTAAATCAGCAATAGACCATCATAACGCGCTATAAATTGAATTACATAACAATAAACTTTTGTTACACAACAATAAATAATTAACAATAAATATTAAATAAAAAATTAACAATAAATTGAATTTCAAAACAAAGTTAAAACGTTATAGCGCGTCATATTTCATGTGTGTTCATATGTATGTTTCTACGTATGTATTATCAGTCGTATTAACTTCCTTTCACTCGTAGTCTGTTTATATTTACAGACTAGCTGCCCACCGCGGCTTTGCTCGCAGTTTGACACTTAACGCGGAACCATAATTATATTTCTAAAACAAAAGTAGCCTATGTTACTCCTTATAACATTAGCTATCTGCCAGTGAGTCTCGTCAAAATTAATCCAGTCATTTCAGAGATTAACAGGAGTAACATTAACAGTCAGACAGGCAGACAAAACTTGTAAAATGTAATTTTTGTGTATGTGCCGTATACATTAATATACATGTTGACAGTTATTTCAATATAACAAACAGACACACCAATTTTATTTATATGTATAGATTATTCATGCAGCTGCTTTTACGGCGTCATAATATCGACATTACGAGCTTTTAACTGGTTCATTGTTTTGTCGGAATTATAAAAGACGAGTCATAATTTGTTATATGACGATCTTAAAAAAACTGTTCGTAAAACGGATATAAAGACGGCGACAGGCTCACCACCTGTCACGTTGTCCCGAAAATATCTTCGGTGGAAGGTGGGTCGAAGAGACTTAATTGTCTAGGCGACCTATGTCTACCCTGTATTGGGGTGCGTGAAGATATTTTTTATTTAAAAAAGCTGTGGAATTTTTTATAAAAAGTAATTTTGTGTAACATAGTCATGTCAGCAGTGAAGGCAGGGTACTACCAACTCTACTTTCGAAGCCAATGGTTGCGTAAATAAATAAATAGATATCTTCTCGTAAGGTCTGCTTCGGGGCTGATGGTCACAGACATCCTGTAAACGCAGAAAATAGAAGATGCTTACACTATTGTATTATTACACACACACACACACACACACACACACACACACACACACACCACATATGATAATGAAATTGTTAACTTTTTTTTCTGTGTCAATTCGATTGTAACTCAATGATGGGGAAGTAACTGCAACCTATAACACAGTTTTTCTATCACGGGTTGCAGCGGTTCAATGTAAATGTAATAACCATATTCTTCACTATAAATAAAACAATTTATTATTATTGTTTATATTCTTATATATCTCGGTCTATTAAAACCGGGTATAAATCTTACACGGGTAAAAGCCAAGTGTTAGACAAGGATAATCTCGTAATATTTAGGTACCGTGTGTGCATCATCATTTTCAGGCTGTAAAAATTTACGTACCATGCGGCAGGTATTTAAAATAACAGGCTTTTGTAAACTGGTAAAGGTGAATTTTGGTAGTTCTAGGCTTGATAAGGCGTTATGGAGCTGAGTGGGAATCACACCAGTCGCTGACAAAACTATTGGTATAATGTTAACCTTTTGCAGCTTCCACATGCGAGCTATTTCTACTTTCAGACCTGTGTATTTGCTTAGTTTGAGAGATATGGTGCTTTGTAGATAATGTCAGGTCTGTTGTAGTGTTACAGTGTACTGTCTGTCGCAGGTTAAAATCACGCCCGTGTCAGATTAAAACTAATGGGAAGGCACGATGGTTTTAATCGTACAATTTAGGTCTGCTAATCAAGGATAAATAGTTTGCCAACAAGTTGCCTCTGCGTTATGTCAATAGTGACACACACATAACGGCATAGTAATGTCCACTGCAGGACATAGGCCTCTCCCATAGAGAGGACTTGTCAGAATCGCCACGCTTGACAAGCGGATTGGCGATCGCTGTGCCAGACCACTCGCACCTCAGCCGATTATTATTGTCTGAGGTGGGAGACGGTACGGTGAGGTTGATTATTATAGTCTGATATTTTTAGAGATGGTTATCCTGCCATCTATCAATTGCCATAACACTATTCAGGCCAGTTTTCCTCAGTCGCCTCATATGACACCCACGAGAAGAAAGGGAGTAGCAATATTCGTACACCGTTACTACACGGTCAAAATTATTATTCCATTTATTTATTTAAAAAAATATTTATTAAATTATTGTTCCATTTCTTTATTTTATTGCAACAATAAAGCAACACAAAATTTAAACTTGAATGGTTCATATTCATTTAAACGTTTGCTCGTATACATTTTAAAATGACGAGCTCGGTGGACGAATGGCGTACACACAGGTTTATCTGGAGTTGTTAACTGTGGCGCGGCTTCGATTCCCCGGACGGGTCAAATTAGTAAATACGTTACAATACGGTACGGGACAATGTAGCAACGGCTATACATTGTATCGGTTCTGGGTGTATGTGGTTTGACCTCTTTTGACAAGTAGCGACAGATTCAAACTTTGTGATTCCGGATTCGATTCCCGATGGGTCCATGTAGAAAACACTTTTACTACGTTTTCTCGGGTCCGCATGTTTGTGGTATGTTAGTTGTTTCTGAATCCATAACACGCGTGCTTTGGGATCAGAGTAATGTGTGTATGTGATGTGATCCACATGTATTTATTTCTTGGTATCATAGAAATTAATTAATTTGGCATTATTCTATATTAGACAGACTTCAAAGAAATCTGTAATTATTTTTCATCACCCATAGTAGCTATTCGTGAATATCTTGTGTGATAATTGCATTAAATTGCGCACGGACGGGATACAAACCCGTGACCTCTGCCGTATCGTGGCCACACATTTATCTCGGCGAATATGAGCCACCGTGTCCCACACGTATCACTAGAGAAGTCGCTTAATCGTCGCGACAATCCGCAAGTTTGTTTTTGTTTCTTACTTTTCACTTAAAGTCATTGATATCTTATGAAATTTTATATTATAATTACAGAGAAGTAAAAGGAATACGCAAGGAGAAATGTTAATTTTCTAATCCTTTATTTACAGAAACAAAATAATGTTAATATTTAAAATACTTATGAACTAAAAACTACTATAATCGTAGAGCCCTACTCCTCGTGGCATGGTACCAAGAACGCTGGCTGCATTTCCACGTTGAATGGCTAGACTTAACTGTTGAGTGAGAAAAGAACCAGCCTCTTGTCACCAGGGGCTAGGTCCAGACGCAGATACAATTCCTTTAGAAGCTGCATCGCGCAGGGACTATTATTATTTAAAATTATATTTTATTCATTTCAAATATAATTAAAACTAAGTATCCTAATTAATTTCACTCAACTCTGCACATTACTCAAAGTTTTAAACACCTGTGTACTACCTGTTTTAATGTATGGCAGCCAAACATGGGCTTTGACACAAAATAAGACGAGGATACATGAAATCTGTCAACATGCAATGGAAAGAAGCATGTTGAATGTGAAAAGTCTAACCGAATAAAAAGCATGCCATCAGAATAAAGACGAAGGATATAGACATAACATCCAAAATCAAAAGACTCAAATGGCAATGGGCAGGTCACATGATAAGAGGTCTAGAAATGGAGAATGTGACACAATGGTATCCCAGAGAAGGAAAAATGAAGAGAGTCAGACTGCATAAAGGTGGGATTATGACGTTAGGCAAGTTGAAGGAGTAACGTGGAATAGAGTGGCCCAAGATAGGCAGGAATGGAAAAGGTAGGAGGCCTTTGCCGATTGGCAAACAGACCTACAAAAAATAATTAAATATTTAATAATTTTTAATTTTTTTTTTTTGTTTAATAACCGCCTATACACAACTTGCGTACGACCCGTCATGTCATACGCCAGTATAGTATTCGCGCACGTCCCCAACCCCCTACGTACTTTCGCACACACATAGACACAAGCCGCGTTCTGCGGCTTACACAACCTCGCCATCGTCGTAATTTCACGACTAGCACGAGACTTTCTCGTGGTCATAGTCGTCACTAAATGGTTAACACAAGGCGATCCGAGAGGAGATTTTCCTCCAAACCAACTGGGGCCTCGGATCGCATGGCCCCTCCCTCATGTCGGAAGTCTTCTCTTTCGTTCTAGGGGACGCAGCGCTTCGCAGCAGCAGCCATTATTGTATTCAACTTCTAACTTGCGAGCCTCTCCTCGCAAGTCTCATAGATAAACTGTAAAGGCCTCCGGGCCAACAGCATCCCGTGGATGGTTTTAGTCGGTATGCTTCTTCTTCTGACATTCGAGCCCGACACTGTTCGTTTCGGTGGCCTCCCGGCCAAGGAACGTTCGTGCATAAAGCATTTCCTCCACGGTTATCAAAAAAAAAATCACGGGGCCGCAACGCACTGCGTGAAACAGTTTTATTTAAACGACTTTTCGCTCATTACTGTGAGACGCTTATTTCGCGTTGAATATGGTTTACACGACTTAAGTCAGTGTCCAAGTGCTCGTTTAATAAAGAAATGGGTGAAGAAGTTCGAAGAGACGGGATCTACACTAAATGTGAAACAAACCGGCGGCCCACGGACTTCTCGGAGCGAAGAGAACGTGCAGCAAGTTTCCACTTCTGTTCGACGTGATCCAGATTTATAGACACGCAAACGTTCGGCTGAATTAGGATTATCCCGGACATCATTACGTCGTATTTTGAAATAAAATCCATATAAGATCCAGCTAGTGCAAGAACTAAACCCTAATGATTTAAATTTGCGTAAGTCATATGCCGAAACAATGTTTCAGTAATTTTCACAACATCTTATTTTCTGACGAAGCCCATTTCCACCTAAATGGACATGTAATCAAACAGAATTGCAGGTATTGGAGCAGCGAAAATCCTAAAGCTTCACTCTCCTAAGGTATCTGTATGGGCTGCAATTTCAGCAAAAGGAATCATCGGACCTTACTTTTTTGAAGATTCTCGAGGCCGTTCAGTTACTGTTAATTCTGTCGAGTATGTGAAAATGTTACGGGATGTCTTAGCACCGATGCTACTGGAATTTGCTGGCTATAATCGTAACACATGGTTTCAACAAGATGGAGCCACGTGTCATACATTGAACGAGTCTTTGCCGGTGGTCAAAGACATGTTTCCGGAAAAGGTGATATCCAGACGGGGTGACATCCCATGCCCACCCAGAAGTCCAGATCTATCCCCAGCAGACTTCTTTTTATGGCGTTATTTAAAGAGTTGTGTCTACATTGATAAACGAATACACTGCGTCAACTTAAAGAAAAAGCATCGAAGAGTTGTCGGCGATCTCGCGGTCTCTTTGCAGAAGAGTATTCGAAAACTTCAGGACTCGCTTAGATGAGTGCAAAAACCGAAACGGTGGTCATTTAGACGAAATAATTTTTAAAAAATAAATTACAACTAATTAGCTTTCTCGTAAAGAAACGATTTCTAAATTATGTTAAATGTTTTTTTTTATATGATTTTTTTCAAATGTTAACTAATTCATGGCCCACCCAGTATAATAGCACATAAGCATTATCTTATAAATCAATTTTTTTAACTTTACATAATTACTTTTCATTTGATAAAATTTTGGTGTAAAGTGCATATTACACCATACATACGAAAATATGATGTTCTTCCGAAGTCCGTACAATTATGAACGTTTTGTTTACTTTTAATTAAGGATACATTTACCTAAAATATTTAATACTTAAGTTTTGTGTTTATTGCTTCGATGTAATCCTTGGTGGTGAACCTAAATAATTAAATAAATATGAATGTATATCATAACATTCTGCAAAGATAAAAAAAAAATTTCATCTGAATGCGTTATTTACGCGTTATTTATTAACTAAGAATTATTTAAGTTTTATCGAATCGTTTATTTCATCATTAATCATGTTAAAGTTTGTTGTTGGGTAAATAAGTCGCGATAGCCGAGTTGTTGGGTGCTCGGAATTTCGAGTCGAGAAACCTGAGTTCGATCCCCAGGTGGCAGTACCAATGAGTTTTTCATAAACTTATGTACAAATTTCATCGTTGGCTTGGACATAAAGACGGCGACGGGCTAACCACCTGTCACGTTGTCCCGAAAATATCTTCGGGGAAGGTGGGTCCAAGGGACTTAATTTTCTAAAATACTAAATTTTAATAGACCTCTGTCTACCCCTGTATAGAGAATTGCGTGAAGATACTTTTTATGTATTTTATAAAGTTTGTTGTTAAAGCTCCAAGAAAATAATTAAAACTACGATAAACATCATTAATAGTTTTGTAGCTCAATTAATAACGTCTTTATTTACAAAGAATGTCAACCTTGTTTGACTCGATCGCGTTTCACTTCATATCGGAGACTTCATTTGTTTTTCTGAGACTCTTACTTTCTCAATTTCTCTTTACCATTCCGGTTTTACTTCTTTCTTTGGACATATTTCCACTCCTGATGGCTAAAAGACAGAAATTGGTGTAATGATAATGTCCGCTTTTTATTCTTATATATCTTAAAAGGTATAATAAAGTTAAATAAATACAATAAACAAATACTTACATGAATTCAGAAAACAATCGGCAGAGGTGAAATAATACCAACGCGCAATATACCTTTCTTCGCTTTGCAAGTCTCCACCTTTTTACCTTTACGTGATAAAATGTATTTGTAAATATTCACACATAATAAATTTAATATGAGAGAGAAGAGGAAAGAAAGATATAAGCTCCAGAAAGTTCACACGAAAGCATTGATTGAGGAAGTGCGTGAAAGGAGTAGAATGGCAGCGGACGAAAGGTTGTCGCACAACTTCAAGGAGAACTCAAACTCTTCTGGAAAAAGGTTGGAAGGACCCGGAGTGGTGCGACAGCCTTAGAATGAATAAAGTGCTTTCGGGAACCAATGACGTCCTCTCAGAAAAATCGGACGTCATGCAGCGATGGAGCAATTTTATAGAGATGTATGCGTGTGATGATCTTAGTGAGGTATCCGGGGGTGACGCCGTGACTGGTACGCCAGACTCGGACCTCGATGACACTGAGGTCATCAGTATGAAAGAGATTGAATGTGCGATTAGAAGTTTGAAATGTGGTAAGGCTGCGGGACTAGACATAGTTACTGCTGAAATGGTCAAGTATGGTGGGCCACGCGTCTGGGACAACTTTCATCTGCTGTGCAATTTGTGCTGGCGAACGGGAGCTGTTCCGGATGATTGGCGATCCGCGGTCATTGTGCCTTTATATAAAGGTAAAGGTTCACGTATGACTGCAGGTGCTATCAGGCGATCAACTTGACCAGTTTAGCAAGTAAAGTTTACTCGAAGGTTTTGACACGTAGGATGCAAGATAAATCGGAAGATTTCTATGGGAGGCACAATGCGGATTTAGACCTGGAAGAGGATGCACGGATCAAATGTTTTCTCTCCGCATGATCACGGAGAAGCTTCTGGCTGCTAACCAGAAGATTTTCTGTGCTTTGTGGATCTTGAGAAAGCATTTGATAAGGTAATAAGGAAGAAAATGTGGGAACTGTTGCCGGGGTATGGTGTGGATGGTCGATTGCTAAGGGCTGTGCAGTCACTTTACTGTGACTGTAAAGCCTGTGTGGTAGGGCATGACCTGTCACCCATGTTTAGCGTCAAACGGGCGTAAAACAGGGTTGTGTCATGTCTTCCTGGCTATTCATACTGTATCTCGACAGCTGTTTACAGAAGCTGAAGATAGCTGTTTGGGTGTGAAATTGGGTGACATAAAGTAAATTGTCTACTTTATGCTGATGATGCAGTGCTTATAGCACCATCAGAGCAGAACTGCAGGCATTAGTCACGTGTATGAAAGAAGAATGTGAAATTAATGGTCTCAGTTTGAATGCTAATAAAACTAAGGTTCTGGTATTTGAAAGGGACGAAGAAAGAACGAAGTGCGAAATTTGGGTAAATCAGGAATGTCTAGAACAGGTGAATGAAATTGTATACTTGGGGGTGCGTTTAGCCGGGATGGAAGATGTGATTTAGATGTGGACAGGCGTGTCGCTGCCGGGAACAAAGTCAATGGTGCCCTGACTGCGTTAATCAAAAGGCAAGGCGTTGTGAAAAGTGCACGCCTTGCAATACATAACAGTGTTGGTACCGACTTTGTTATAACGGCAAACCTGAAACATGCCAGAAGAAGCATAAAAGCAGGTTGAATGCAGTGGAGATGCGATCTCTTCGTAAAATGTGCGGCCTTACCATGGCCGACCGAAAGCGAAACGAAGAGATTCGCAATATGGCAGGTTTGAAAGATGACCTTGTCTCAAAAATGGATAAGGGCGTGCTTCGATGGTTTGGGCACGTTGAGCGAATGAGTGAAGACCGAATGGTGAAGAAAATATATAACGCGAAGTTAATATTAAAGGTGTCGAGGTAGACCGAGATTAACTTTCGAAGACCATGTGAGCAAATTGCTCGAAGAGAGGAGATCCAAGTACTCGGATACCTAGACGTGCATGTATGAAGAAGATGATGAATCTGAAAGAAGCGAAAGAAGTATGTAGGGATCGTGACACTTGGCGATCTGTTCTCTCTGGCTACCCCGTCAGGGATTGTGCGTGAAGATAAATAAATAAAATAATAAATTTAAATGGCCACATAATTGACCATACAGTAATTTTTTTTTAGAATCTGTCTGAAGATAATCTAAAAAAAGTATAACTAGTACTAGTAATAGCTGAATTAATCAGTTACCATCTTGAACACTGAATTCACCTTCATATAAAAGAAAAGAATAAAATATAAAAGTTTGCAGATACTAAAATAGAGTGGTCCCAAATGAGAAATTTGACCTAAGATTTTTATTCTTAACAACTAGGAAGTTTCCATAAAAATAATTAATAATTTTACACATTCTTTTCCTTAACAAAACAAATTCATAATGTTTAATGTTTTCTTATAGGTTGTAAATTGAATTTTCTCTACAGTCAAATAACTGCTTCTTGTATGTTTTCATACTCATAGGAAATCAGGCGTCGGTAATGATTAGATCTCAATTGGATTTATTATATCTTTGTGTACACGCTCTCCGGTGAATTATGACATTTAGATATGAAATTTCAGATAAAAGTAATTCGTAAATTCAATTGGAGCGTTGACTAAACAGACGCGATGTAAGTAAATAATGTCGTTTTCTTTGCATATCGCGCAGTTTTCATTTTAGCAATTATTCGTCCCTACGTCTTTATAATGTAATATTTTATTCGTACTGTCTAAGGAAAAATATAGTTATTGCAGACATGCACATTATTGTGAAAGCACTACTCATAGTATTTCAAAGCTGTGGACCGACACGCTCAGTTAATTCATTACGAATAGTTCATTTAAAATAGATCTCTTAGTGGTAGAGTGTTAGATTTTACAGTGGTACAGCCATGCTTTTGTTGTTGCATGAATGGGCCGGCTCGACCGGGGAAGTACCAGGACCTCACAGAATACCGGCGTGAAGTAGAAGTCTAACAAACTTCTGCGTTTCGTCTGGTGAGTGCAGGTAACCGGTGGCCCACACACCTCCCTCCCCCAATTCTTGGGGAGGGGGCACTCTCAGGGAGGCAACGCATCTGCTAAGCCTCTGGTATTGTGGGTGTTCATGGGCGGCGGTAATCACTTACCATCGCGTGAGCCACCTGCTCGTTTGCCTCCCTTTTCTATAAAAAAAAGATCTTTTCACCCTTACATTCGCCACCGTCGTCATCATCATAACGGCTTTTAAAAGTATAGTGCAACATGAACCTCCTCCGAAATTTAGTCTGGTATATTTCGAAATGGTTTCTCGGTGTCATATAGGACACATAGGATTAGGATTGGGTGATTGGAATATAATTCAAGAGACCCAAGTTCGGTATAGAATTGTCTAGGTAGCAGGTTCGTACCAAAGGGTTTTACAATTACTTACGTAACGTTCATATCGTTGGCTTAGACCTAAAAAGACGGCGACAGGCTCTCCACCTGTCACGTTTTCCCAAAAAAATATCTTCGTTGAAAGGTGGGTCAAAATAAGTTAGTTATTGAGGCCTCTGTCTACCCCTGTATTGGAAATAGCTTAAAGATATTTTTGATTAATGCTGCCAGTATCTGTTGGCAGCCATTACCATTTTATAGGCTTTTCCTTAGCGGCATCTTACGATACCCATTTAATGTTCAATTATTTTACTAATTATTGGTAAATAATGGAAAACACGAGCTTCTATAAATGATAACAGCCCTATCTGTTACATAGTAAAGCACTTAGTGCTGCCGCAGATTGGACATAGCTTCCTCAAATCACCAGTTACAACGGTGAGGCCGTACTTAGGTGGAGAGCCCTTAATTTGTACCTATTATTTACAAAAGTATTACTAACTAATTGTACATTAAGGTATATATTTGAAAATTTGTTTAGATTACATTTTTTCATAAAGCATTTTTAATTCCTTCTATCTACAGTCATTTTCTAATGCCAGGGTAGCTAGAGATGAAGATCGTAAAGGCTACATAGCCTGAAGGCTATGTAGCCTTTACGATCGTTATTTCACCGGAGCACATTTGGAACAGCTTGACAACTGATGAACCTCTCATCTCCATCTTGTAAATTAGCTAATATTACAATATTAATATTTATACAATAATACATATATAAATATTTATACAAATATATGTATTTACATGACTCCAGTACAAGCTTTCATATTCTTAACACAAATGATTGCTCTAACGATTACATTCGTACTCTGCTCTACGCTTCGAAGGCACGGTCACTACGCACTAGAATGTCGTACCGTCTCATTTTTCTAAAATTTCTTTTAATAAATTGAAGTAAGCACCAATGCTTGTAGCTGTTAACGGTTTACGAACAGATGTAAGGCTATGTAGTGAACAAGCGACCTATCGCAGACCCACTATAGAATCTTTGGCTGTTGGCAGAATTTCTAAACATTTACAATAAGCTTCCTCTTCAAGAGATGAGATCTATTCGTCGAATATGCGGCGCTTCCAAGGCCGACTGAAAACGAAGCGAAGAGAATCGCAATATGTCCGGTTTGAAAGATCATCTTTTCACTGTAATGAATAAAGGCGTGCTTAAATGTTTTGGGCACATTGAGCGAATGAGTGACGACCGAATGGCGAGGAAAATATATAGCGCGAACTCTTGTCTCTAGATTCGAATTCCGATCATCGAACCACTCGGCTATCATGACATTAATATGTAACTTTATTTGAACTTGTTATAATCCTTTTTGTACCAAAGTAGAATAAATCTACAAGTTTAATGTCTTTGAAGTCAGTACAAATTTCATTATCTGTATTATTTAACTTTGATTCCATTGTAGCGTATGAAAGCCCCGAGAGTTCTTAATGTCTTATTATGTCTAAATTTCTTTTTAAAAGAAATCTAATTAAAATATTTACTGAAACCACGTGACCGCCATGATAGCCGAGTGGTTGGAATTTCGAGTCAAGAGACCCGAGTTCGGTCCCCAGGTGGCAGGCTTGTACCAATGGGTTTTCAAAACCTATGTACGATTTATATCGTTGGCTTCGACATAAAGACGGCGACGGGCTCACCACCTGTCACGTTGGCCCGAAAATATCTTCGGTGGAAGGTGGGTCAAAGGACAATTGTCTTGACTAGACCTCTGTCTACTCTCTCTCTGTATTGGGGTGCGTGAAGATATTTATATTTATTTTATTTATTCATTATTTTCTTCGTTATTCATAGCAGCAACCTGGCTTCACTTGGTACCACACCATAAAAATGTGGTTTTCTGCCGTAGTAATAATAATAAATATCTTCACGCAATTCCCAATACAGGGGTAGACAGAGGTCAGGTCGAGACAATAAAGTCCCTTCGACCCATCTTCCACCGAAGATATTTTCGTTATTTTAAAAAATACAAAAGATAGAATATCTATGTAGTTTCTTCCACCTGTTTCTTTTCTATTAGAAGCCTAATTATAAAAGTGAGATAGGTTTAGAAATCAATCGATGGATGTAATATTGGTAAATTGTATCGATGAGTAAATAATTTTTATATGCCGTTAAGTATGTACCTTCAGTAACGACATGATATTCATAAAAGGAAAGGGACATTCATATTTAAAAAGTGGGATGAATATATTTTTATGTAAATATTTGTTTATGCATGTATACGGTAGCATGTAATAGCGTTGGCTTGGACATAAAGACGGCGACGGGCTCACCACCTGTCACGTTGGCCCGAAAATATCTTCGGTGGAAGGTGGGTCAAAGGGACAATTGTCTAGACTAGACCTCTGTCTACTCTCTCTCTGTATTGGGAATTGCGTGAAGATATTTATATTTATTTTATTTATTCATTATTTTCTTCGTTATTCATAGCAGCAACCTGGCTTCACTTGGTACCACACCATAAAAATGTGGTTTTCTGCCGTAGTAATAATAATAAATATCTTCACGCAATTCCCAATACAGGGGTAGACAGAGGTCTATTCTAGACAGTTTAGTCCCGTCGACCCACTTTCCACCGAAGACATTATTTGGTATAACGTAACAGGTGGTGAGCCCGCCGCCGTCTTTATGTCAAAGCCAACGATGTGAATCGTACATAGGTTTTGAAAAAACACATTGGTACGCGCCTGCCACCTGAGAAATGCCACATGAGAAAAGCCTTTATCCTGTAGTCGACATTTTCATTTCATTAATCAGTACGGCCATATTGGATCACGATGCACTTGGGCTGCGGCCGGCGGCGACGCGAGCACGGAACGCAGCGCTAGCGCTCCTCACAAGTCGGTAAAACAGTCCGCGCCGAACGCAGCGCAAGATCGTGCGGTTGGCAGTAGTGGATCTCAGTCGGCAAAACTGCGCTCAGCTAACTTCAGGGTGGGTGCGACAAGTGACAGCAGTTGTGACAGCCAGACGTCAAAAGGTGAAAACGAGGTTATGCAGGTGGAAAAAAACGTAAACAAAACAAGAAATCTCTCAACAGAAGCCGATGATTAGTGTCAAGATTAAGGAATTAACAGTGAACGCTTTAATTGAATCCGGCAGCGACTTCAATTTAATGACGGACGAGCGTTTCATTACCGTTGGAACAGAAAAATACGAAGATAACTTATGTTTGACGGGACTCGGACGTACGATGGTGAATTCATTAGGAAAGATGTTCTTGGACATTACAATCGACGGGAAAAACTATCAAAACGTGTTATTTCATATAGTGAACAAAGATGTTATGTCTTTTGATATGATTTTAGGCCTAGATTACTACGAAAAATAACCATGATAATGAATGGGTACAAAGTGAAGTTTTTGTCTGACAGTGATGAATGGATGCCTAAGTTGTGTTGTTTTCAGATCCACTTTGGAAGTTGAGCATATTTCTGATTATTTCATAAGGAAAAAGTTTTGCAGTGTATTGAAGGTTATAATCCAATCCAATTGAAAGATGCACCTTTGAGTTGAAGATTGTTCTTAAAAATGACGTGCCTGTCCTTGAGAGACCACGACGTTTGTCCTTGGCAGGAGCAGAGAATAGTTGAAGAGCAGGTAAAGGAATGGATGGATGATGGTGTAGTACAAGTAAGTTTTCACAGATTTATTGAAAGGAAAAAGAATTTATTTTGAAGATGAACAAAGACAAGCATTTAATATTTTAAAGAGATTAGCATCCAGTCCTGTGTTAAAGATTTTTTAATCCCAAGTTGAAGACGGAGTTGCACACAGACGCTTCTAGTGTGGCATGTTGGCCATACTCATGCAGTACCATCCAGATACAGGTCTCCACCGGTTCATTACATGACCCGAAAGACAAATGATGCTCAGTTAAGGTATTCAAGCTATGAACTGGAGGCAACCAATATTATTGAAGGTATAAAGAAGTTCAGGCAGTATTTGTATGGAATACATTTTAAAATTGTCACAGATTGTAAGGCATTTGAAGTGTCATTGAAAAAGAAGGATATTTCTGCTAAGATAGCCCACTGGGTATTATTCCTCAAAGAATATGACCTCGAAATAGAGCATCGTTCTGAAACAAAAATGAGGCGTGTCGATGCTTTGAGCCGTTATCCCTTTGTGGCAGTTACTACACTACATGATCAAGTAAAGCAAGCGCTAGATCAGGACGAGGGGCTCTCAGCTATAAAAGAAGTTTTGAAGGAAAAGACATACTAAGATTACTGGGATGAAGACGAATACGTATATCTGGGACAAATTGTCAAACTAGGTAAGTCCAACTTCGATCCAGAGGTCAATCAGCGAATCCAACTCGGTTGGGCAGCATTCGGGAAATTACGCCATATCTTCTCGTCAAGTATACCTTAAAGCAAAGTATACAACCAGTGCGTATTGCCAGTGATATCCTACGGAACTGAGACATGGTCCTTTACTGCCGGCCGGATGAGGAAGCTCAAAGTTACTCAGCGGGCCATGGAGAGGGCTATGTTGGGTGTTTCTCTGCGTGACAGAATCCGCAACAATGATATCCGCAGCAGAACTAGGGTAACCGACATATCCATGAGGATTAGCACGATGAAGTGGCAATCGGCCGGCCGCATAGCTCGTAAAACGGACAACCGTTGGGGAAGAAAAGTTCTCGAGTGGCAGCCTCGTTCTGGCAAGCGCGGTGTTGGACGTCCTCCCACAAGATGGAGTGACGACCTGCACAACATTGCGGGAAGTCGATGGATGCAGGTGGCTCGGGATCGTTCTCTATGGAAATCTTTGGGGGAGGCCTATGTTCAGCAGTGGACTGTTGATAGGCTGTAAAGAAGAAGAAGATGCGCTTTTCGGAAGTACGCCCGAATGAACTACTACCGAGTTCAGATACTCGCTCGCTACGACACTCCAAAACATTTCATAAGATTGGCGATAGCAATGCCTCCACAGGAGAGTACGTCCTTAAATCAATATAGGGCAACAAAAGCTTTTTTGTTTAATTAAAGCGGCCGCATCGCCGAGTGATGACTTTCGTGGACGAGGGGCGTAAACACCGGTCATCTCGAGATCCCGGGTTTGAATCCCGGACGGGACAATATATAAAAACCACTTATTTTAAAGTTTTCTTGGGTTTGGGTATTTGAGGTGCCTTCGTTGTTTCTGATTCTCATACCACAAGTACTTAAGCTTCTTACATTGGGATCAGGGCAATGT
>JAGSMR010000512.1:0-87368 GCA_029286605.1 Sericinus montela
GGTAAGTCCAACTTCGATCCAGAGGTCAATCAGCGAATCCAACTCGGTTGGGCAGCATTCGGGAAATTACGCCATATCTTCTCATCAAGTATACCTTAAAGCAAAGTATACAACCAGTGCGTATTGCCAGTGATATCCTACGGAACTGAGACATGGTCCTTTACTGCCGGCCGGATGAGGAAGCTCAAAGTTACTCAGCGGGCCATGGAGAGGGCTATGTTGGGTGTTTCTCTGCGTGACAGAATCCGCAACAATGATATCCGCAGCAGAACTAGGGTAACCGACATATCCATGAGGATTAGCACGATGAAGTGGCAATCGGCCGGCCGCATAGCTCGTAAAACGGACAACCGTTGGGGAAGAAAAGTTCTCAGTGGCAGCCTCGTTCTGGCAAGCGCGGTGTTGGACGTCCTCCCACAAGATGGAGTGACGACCTGCACAACATTGCGGGAAGTCGATGGATGCAGGTGGCTCAGGATCGTTCTCTATGGAAATCTTTGGGGAGGCCTATGTTCAGCAGTGGACTGTTGATAGGCTGTAAAGAAGAAGAAGATGCGCTTTTCGGAGTACGCCCGAATGAACTACTACCGAGTTCAGATACTCGCTCGCTACGACACTCCAAAACATTTCATAAGATTGGCGATAGCAATGCCTCCACAGGAGAGTACGTCCTTAAATCAATATAGGGCAACAAAAGCTTTTTTGTTTAATTAAAGCGGCCGCATCGCCGAGTGATGACTTTCGTGGACGAGGGGCGTAAACACCGGTCATCTCGAGATCCCGGGTTTGAATCCCGGACGGGACAATATATAAAAACCACTTATTTTAAAGTTTTCTTGGGTTTGGGTATTTGAGGTGCCTTCGTTGTTTCTGATTCTCATACCACAAGTACTTAAGCTTCTTACATTGGGATCGGGGCAATGTACGTGATGTTGTCCCCTATCTACATATGTATTTATTTATTTATTTATGTAACAGAAATTAAAATAAAGGGTACACCCCTTTATTTTAATTTCTTTTACATAAACAATTATTAAACAAAGTATAGCATTTATGAAGAGTCCCTCATTCCAACCATTCAAGCCTGTGTATTAATAACTTTTATTTAATGATAGCATAGGTTTACGAAATGACCAACATTTGTAAGCACTCGTATCAATACATATATTTTATGTACATGCGAAAAAGGTTTCACGTTAACTAAGTGATATGAGAACTGGCTCGAACCCCGCCCGTTCATCAATATTATTTATAATAAACGGGGCGCATGTAACTGATACACAAAAACGTGACGCGGCCGAACCCATTTCAAATATAACGAATGATTACTATTGCAAATTAAAATTACGTTTTATATAACACTTAGTTTTAAATAAAATATTTTCATACTATTCTGCGGTGAGGGGTAGACAATTGTGTCCTTCTGACCCACTATATTTACATAGGTAAATATTAATATAAATATCTAAATATGACTCTAGTAAAAACATTTATAATACACCAGACAAATGTTTGTTTCAAGAAGATCAGCATACTTACTTAACAGCCTGTTAAAGTCCACTGCAGGACAAAGGCCTCTCCCATAGGGAGAATTTGCCATAATCACCACGCTTGGCGGCGGCAAGCGGATTGTCAATCGCAGTGCCAGACAAGTCGCACCTCCTCCTGCCCATTAGCGGCATGATTATTTTGGTCTGATATTTTTAAAGATGGTTATCCCGCCATCTATCGGTTGCCATAATGATATTCAAGGCTGTTTCCCTTAGTCTTCACTCACAAAACCCACGGGAAGAAATGGAATGGCAATATTCGTACGCTGTTACCACAGCCAAACTATTAATAATCATTAATTTTTATATTTGAAGAATCCGGTGCAGAAATTAACAAAGAGATGGGAGTAACACAGATGCCTCCTTTGAAGTTAATCAATATCCTGGTGTCACATCCCGTGATGGCTGCGGGAGATTCATTGTAATCTCCGGAAAACTTATTCGCGGCGGCTTATTTAGAATTACAAATTAGGGACAAATCGAACGATGTGCTAGAAAAAATAATGAACAAACCGTTTTCAAAATTCTGCGTTACACATTTTTAAAAGAAAAAGAGAGATAATGGGATATAGAGATTGGGAGAGATAGAGAGACAGAGACCCACCACCGCTTGTTGGGAACACGTATTAAATAGAAAAAATTCCATGCTCTTATTAAAAATAAATTATCACCGGGCCGTCGATACAAACCTAAAAAATAATAAATGCAACAATGATGACAATACAATATTCATAACAATATTATTACCTAATAGAAAGCAAACCGATTTTATTAAATTAGTCTTTAGAGACTGTTTATGTAATCCTGTTTACTGCACGAGGCTCGTGAATGCCTAATATTCTGATTATTATCTACTGGTATATAATAACTCCATTTTTGTGGACATAAACAGGCCAGAACAACATTTTAATTTCATAATATTTCGTATTTGTTTCTGGATAAGTATCGAAACATATACACATTCCTCCTAATTAATGTAAGGTTATTTCATTCTGTTATAAAATTTTCAATATCAAATTAATTATGAGAGGTAATGAAGGTTCTACTTATCAGATAAGCCCATAAATTCTTTGCCTTTATCATTTGCAGTGTGATGTTAATTTATCAAGCACTTTAACAGTGCCACGCATCAGCTTTTGTTGTTGCATGAATGAGGCTCGACCGGGGAAGTACCACGACCTCACAGAATACCGCCGTGAAGTAGAAGTCTAACAAACTTCTGCGTTTCGTCTGGTGAGTGCAGGGAACCGAAGGCCCAGACACCCCCCTCCCCTAATTCTGGAGGGGGGGGCTCTAAGGCCGGCAACGCATCTGCTATGGGCGGTGGTAATCACTTACCATCATGTGAGCCACCTGCTCGTTTAAAATTTGCTAATTTCATGCTCAATATCCATAACTTTTTGACTATGACAATATCAATACGATACATGTACACATTTGTGATGCATTTGTTAAATTTTCAAGTATGTCAGCGATACCGGACTTATTGTTGTTAATAATATTGGAAATTATACAAAAGTATGAGGTATTTTTCTTGTAGCACTAGCACTAGTACTAGGCAGTAGGCTATATTGGTATTGTCAAAATACATTTGTGAACAGTTTAAAATTTCTATAAATGACCAGATTCCTCACACCCGAGATGCTGCAAATCCATCGGCCGTCGACGGTCAGTTCAGTTTTGGACTGGTATTTATGGAAATGGTTACTCGCGATCCGTTAATCATAATCATAACAGTCTGTAAAAGTCCACTGCAGGACAGAGGCGTCTACAGTACGGGACGGTTTGCCATCATCGCTATGTTTCTGCCAAAGAAAGTTGAATGCAATGGAGAGGCGAACTCTTCGTTAAATCTTCGTAAACTCTTCGTAATCGCGTTACTCTTCGTAATGCGAAAACGAAACAAAGAGTTTCGAAATATCGAAGTATTTGAAGTATCCGCAGATTTGAAACATGACTTATCACTAAAATGTATAAAAAAAAAAATGAAAGCAATTATTCACGGTCTAATTACAATAAATACAAAACAAAGCAAAAAAAATAGAACTAAACAGATTAACTAAATGAATAGTATTTTTCAAGATGGCTATCCCGCCATTTGTCAGTAGCCAATGGTACGTACCATTAGACTTTTTTAAGGGAATAGACAATACCCACCAATAGTTACCACGGTCACGTAATAGTCCATTACAACAACCACGGGAAGTGCGGGTATAGATTTTATATTGATATCACACTGCATTTGTATTTTTTAAATGTAAAAAAACCTAAAATAAAACATCTAACGCTATTGACTAAATTGTAATATTTGTTACATTGTATACCGTAGACGTTTATACATAGTATGCCGTATATGCGCAATATAGAGTACCAGTAACATAGAGGGGAACGCATTTTAGAGCCTAAACATTAGTAACACAGTGTTGGAGCGTAGCCAGCGGGCTCAATAAACAACGTGGTATTTACGTAACGCGGCCGGAGACTAGCAGAATTAATTATTAAGTCCTTAAGATAGATGGATAAGATAATTTGAGGCGTGGCTGCTATGGCTTTGAGTAAAATATTATTTTTATTAAAGTAATGGAAAACACAAGACTTTTTTGTTGTTCTTTTTTACAGCCTATCAAAGTGCTCTGCTTTATTCATCCACCGACTCTCTGCAACATTCTGCAGGTACCTGCATACTAGATACTACATCTTGTAGGGGAACGCTCTACGTTGCATCTACCCTCTTCTTACATAGATTAATATTTATATTGACATATTCATCATACAAATATTAGCTTCGTAAACAGGATCGTTACCGAAATGGTCGTTGTCAAAATCTATCAAAAACAAATTTAAATAAATAATAAAAACAAAGAATATAAAAAATATTTTTATGGATACCAATAACTAAATAATGACATGTTTACTTCATTAATATGTACTTCGAATATAGTTCAATGGCGGTAGCTATAAGGTTTCCGCCATTGAACTATATTCGAAGTACAACTTGACTAATGATAACGGACAAGCGATAACTTAGTCCAACTTTATCCAATAGAACTTGTTCCGAAGTACCAAACTGTAGCAATAATAAATGTCAAGATAATAAATGTCGTGTGTCGGCAGCTTGCGTAGATTTGAACATAATAATGATGGTTTACCAACTGGGGATCGAAATCGGGTCTCTTGACTCGAATTCCGTTACCAAAATAAATAAATAAATTTCTCCACGCAATTTTCAATGCAGGGGTAGACAGAGGTCTAGTCTAGAAAATTAAGTCCCTTTGACCCACCTTCCACCGAAGATATTTTCGGGACAACGTGACAGGTGGTGAGCCCGTCGCCGACTTTATGTCCAAGCCAACGATGTGATTCATACTGCCACCTGGGGATCTAACTCGGGTCTCTTGACTCGTTCCGTTTCCGAACCACCCAACCAATCGGCTATCGTGACTATTTTTGAAGAAGTTCTAATAAGAATGTTTCATTTAAATTAATAAGTAGAAATTTTAGCTGAGAAAGTTATTTTGTGTTCGTTTTGAAGGCGGTTTAATTGATATAAAAAATTTTTACCAATTGCATTTTTAATGGCCTTTTCCATAGTCGCCTCTTACTTCACTAACGAGAAAAGAGAGGGCTATTCTACGGCGTATTGTTACACCGTACCTACACGACTATAACGTTACTTGGCGGTTAGCTTATTTTTAGCTCCCTCATATTCTCACCCCACGGCACCCCAAAGTGTTTCAAGCAGTGGGTCAAGGAAAGATTTATTCGTGTGATTGGGCACGTGATGTCATTCAGTCGAATCAGAACGTAAGTGAACTCGATGCTCATATAAGTTAGATAAGACTTAATGAACGCGTAATATTAATTTAATCAGTAAAAGCATGCTAATTATCATATTGTATTAGCTAGTCTAAAGAAAAGAGGACTACCTACTTTCCTTCTATAAATGTTTTTGAATCATTCCAATATTGGGAACTCTTTTCCCAATATTCCTATATAGACAATAGAGTTCTTTCGAATCACCTTTCCTCGTCGGCGGAAGGTGATCGAACGGACTTAATTATCTAGGTCTCTGTCTATCCCTGTATTTAGAAAGGCGTAAAAATATCATTTAAAATGTACCATGACTCGAGATCAAACATTATTATTCATCACACAATCGTTTTCCCCTAGCGGGATTCAAAGCCGCAACATTTACATTTGAAACCAGGTTCATTTTTGATTTAGATTTTATTACAGAGAAATTAAAGTACTGTCAAAAACTTTGCTAAATATATTTAATAAGTAATATTTATATTACCAATCAGAATTACATTAGAAGTCTTTATACTCGTTCGAAGGTAAAAAGATTGCATCGCTGGCATGCTAATGTGATGGTGTGGCACTAAATTATAAATATTTGCATAAATAGAGACAACGACATAATAGAGTCAATCACAGAATGTATACATACATACATACTATGATCAGTGTTTCCGTTCATCCATCCGTCAAACAATCTTCTTACAGTCTGTCCAAAGTCATCGAAGTCAGGATAGCCGAGGTGTTGGGTGATCCGAATTCTGGCCAAGAGACCCGAGTACGATCCCCTGGTGGTACTCGCACACCAAAGGGTTTTTTATGTTTGATTTATATCACTTTATGTGATAAAAATCACACATACGGACATAAATGTGGTGACGGGCTCACCACCAGTCATGGTGTTCCAAAAAATGTCTTCGGTGGAAGGTGGGTCGAAAGAACTTAATTATCTAGACCTCTGTTCTCTCTCTGTATTAGGAGTGGCGTGAAGATGATTATACAAAAACATAGTTAATAGTAGGTACCTACGACATTTGAGCTAGATTTTCTGAAATAAAAAGTTGCGCCTGTGCATTTAATCTGTCCCTATAGAGCAATGTACAATGCATGTATTGTACATTTTCTAAAGCACGTGACTAATGTTTTGTTTTTATTCGGGCACGTGGAGGAAATTGCACTTCGGTCTCTCTGACAGTGACGAATTTACCGTTCGTAGGTTATTTGAACGTACTCGTAGCTACGGCAGAGCGTGCTACGCGTTACTCTCAGAACGTTTCTTTTCATATTAGTCAATACTAAGTCAACAAATGTAATTGTATTATATCAATAAAATGCATTTTTGTAAATTTTTGAAGCATGTAAGTCATGCTTTTAAAAAAATTGAATACAAGAGAACGTGAGTATAGAGAGCATTACAAATATTCCTAATATTTGTAATGCTCTATAACAGGTATCTGGTGACTCGGTGGCTCTGGTGGCACAGGCTCTGGTGGCATAGGTGGCTCGTTCCGATGAGTATTTTTTTTCAAAACTTCTGTATGTTTTGCCTCGTTGCCTTGTACATAAGGATGGCCACAGCCTCACCACCTGTCTCGTTGTCCCAAAAATATCTTCGGTGGAGAATGGGTCGAAAGAACTTAATTTCCTAGACCTATGTCAACCCCTGTTATGGGATGGCGTGAAGATATTCGTATTATTATTTATTTTTATTTATTGGACATAAAAGACGGCGACAGGATCATCACTTGTCATCACAATCACACAATGGGCTAAAAGAACTAAATTGTACTACCCTAGTATTGCGAATAGCGTGAAGATATTAAATTTAAGTATACGTCGATGAAATTGTTCACAAGACAATAAATTTCAGTTTGTTCGGTGATATAAAGCACCTCCTTCAATGCAAGCGACGTTGATGCACATTTATGTACATTCACAAAAGGCAAATCGTAACTTCGTGTATAGTTAATTAAATCTGTTAATCACATATAATATTTAGCACTTATATCAAACGTTGATATGAAACATATCATAAATCATGAAATGACAATACTATCAATGCTAAAAAACATTACTAGCATTCCTGACAATCACTCCAACTATGCTTCAATGGTTGACGACAATAGTCGAATGGCGGGCCCGAACCTGCGACGTCTTGTTTCCCAATCCGCACTCGAAACCAATAGGCTATTAACACTTATATAGACATTTACTGCGGGGATTTACTTTCTCTACGGAGCCCAGTAACCGGGAGTTGCTGGTGTTAACATTCGTATTAAAGTAATTGGTGTTTTTAAATGCATATATATAATGTATGCGTATGGAAAAACTATTTATTATCATATGTATTTTTTATTCCTCTCTAGGAGGTGTTTAGGAATTTAAATTGAAAATAGCTCTTATGGCCCTTTTTAGGAAAATAAATATCATTTCCACGTCAGTTGCATGCTCTGAAGTAAAATACCGTAAGAGATTTTGCTATGTAAACAACTAAAATGAAACGATTCTAGCTACATTTTCTGTATTGAATATCCTAGCGATATCTTATATTCTTTACAGCACGCAATTTTATAGGAAAGGGAGGCAAACGAGCAGGTGGCTCACGTGATGGTAAGTGATTACTGCCGCTCATGAACACCCGCAATACCAGAGGCTTAGCAGATGCGTTGCCGGCCTAAGAGTGCCCCCCCCCCAGAATTGGGGGAGGAGACCTGCACTCACCAGAGAAAACGTAGAAGTTTGTTAGACTTCTACTTCTCGCCGGTATTTTGTGAGGTCGTGGTACTTCCCCGGTCGAGCCGCCCATTCATGCAACAACAAAAGCTGATAAGTGGCTCTACCACGGTTAAAATTTTGCAAGTTCTAATGTCATTGGTGAACGTTTGTGTGTATAATAATAATATAATACTTATCTACCTATATCATTAAGTATATCCCGGCTTTCGTAAGTCACGATAGCCGAGTTGTTGGGTGGTCGGAATTTCGAGTCGTGAGACCCGAGTTCGATCCCCAGATGGCAGTATCAATGAGTTTTTCAAAAACTTATGTACGTAATTCATCGTTGGCTTGGACAAAAAGATGGCGACGGGCTCACCACCTGTCACGTTGTCCCGAAAATATCTTCGGTGGAAGGTGGGTCAAATGGACTTAATTGCCTAGACTTGACCTCTGTCTACCCCTGTAGTGGGAATTGCGTGAAGATATTTTTTTTTATCTATATCATTCCTTCACATCATCTCGTCTCACCTTTATATGCACATATATAGTACCGTTACTTTGATCACTAAGAAGGCAATAGGTTCTATTCTAGGTTATCTGCCACGTTGTCCCAAATAGCTGCTGTAAAAGTATTAGAAATATGCGTGAGGATATATTTATTACTTGAATACAAAAATATCTTCACGCCAATCCTAATATTCGGGTATACAGAGGTCTAGACAATTAAGTCCTATCGACCCATCTTCCACCGAAGACATTCGCTGAGACATCGTGAGAGTTAAACCCATTTTATTACGAACCTACCACCTGGAGATTGAACTTCTCTCGAACGGATCTCTTGACTATTATATAAATAATGAACAATATATAAATCTCAATTTTATACAAGTTCTTTTTAGAAAAACTAGCATATGAGCATTGGCAAGAGTTAGTTATGCTTAGGAAAAGTAAGTTTGAAACAACTCCGAAGGAAAAGTCGATCTACGTTGCTTAGTTCTAAATCAGAACATTACATTATTTATTTGTTAACTAAAGAAAACAAAATTAATCAATTACCATCGGGTAAGTTGAACGATCGTTGAGTTCCTTAATCAATAAAATAGTGGCGACATCAATTGGTACCGACATACTAAATACGTTGAAAAAAGTATATCTTCACGCAATTTTCGAATACAGGGGTATACAGAGATCTAGTCTATACAATTAAATCCTTTCTACTCACCTTCCACCTAAGATATTTTCGGGACAACGTGACTGGTGGTGAGCCCGTCGCCGTCTTTTTGTCCAAGCCAACGATGTAGTTCTTACGTAAGTTTTTGAAAAATCCATTGGTACGAGCCTGCCACCTGGGGATGTCGGGTCTCTTGACTCGCAATTCCAACCATCCAACCACTGGGCTATCATGACTTTTTTTAACCAAATTCGTTGAAAACTATTTTTTTAGGGGAAAAGAAAGATTTAAAAACTCTCAATTATCTTTCGGCGACAGGTTTGCGAAGTTGTTCCAATTAAGCTCTGATGTGAAAAGTTGGTTTGTATCAGTATTGCAAAAAGCGTGAGGATAAAAAACTAACGTTTGAACTGACTGTTTTAAATGTAAATTCACAAAACAAAACTCTGTTTTCACGAAACAAAACTCTTTCTCTCTCTCTCTCTCTCTCTGATAAAACCTATTGGTACCAGCAACTTGGAAATCGAACTCAGGTTTTTTACTCGAGTTCCGATCGCCCAACATCTCGTACCAAAGACGCAGCTGCTTGTAACCGCGGTGGTCTAATGAAGTAATGTAGTAAAGTAGTAATGCTTGTAAATGTGGCCTAAATATTTTGAGAACATCGCCATTTATAGGTAATTGGAATTTTAAAGCGAAAAGAACTTAAAATTCCCTTAGACCCTTTCCCTTAGAGTGGTTGATTCTCGAAACCAATTAGTGTAGATGCCGTTATCGTATTGATATTAACATAACTGTAAAGTGTACATACTTGGAAGTTAGCAGTTTTTATAAGATGTCGCCAACGTATATACCTACAAAGATAGGGACGATATCAAATACATTGCTCTGATCCCTAAGCAAGCACCTTAAGCGCTTGAGTTATGAAAAATACACAAGAAAATAGAGAAAAGTGTTTTCTAAAAGGGCTGGTTTTCTCGCTCAATGGCAAGTCTAGCAAATCAAAGTAGGAATGCAGCCAGCGTTTTGGTATTATGCTTTTTATATAGAAAAGGGAGGCAAACGAGCAGGTGGCTCAGATGGTAAGTGATTACCGCCGCCCATGAACACCCGCAATACCAGAAGCATAGCAGATGCGTTGCTGGCCTTAGCTTGCAATTACTTACATAGGTAAATATGTATACAGACATCCGTGATTAGAGTTAGATATTCATCATACAAATATTTGATCCTTGCGGTATTCGAACTCGTAACTCATACCTTCGGAAGACCCCATCGTTACCAACTAGGCCATTGGGTTGTCAAAATTAATAAAGTAAAACTAATTTAAATAAATAATATTTATAAATAATGGTAAACAATATTTTTTAATTAGGATAGTTAAGTGATGACATGTTTATGTCTGTAATAGGTTATTCGAATAAAGTCATATTCAATGACGGTAAGAAACTTAGTCCAATTTTATCCGATAAAATTTGTCCAATATATAGCAATAATAAATGTCAGGCGTCAACTTGAGGTGTCGGGAGTCGGCAGCTCGCGTCGAATTGAACATAATGATGATGGCTTACGAGTACATTATTATCTAAACAGTTTGGTAGCATTTGTAGGTACGTTCACCTATTTTTTTTTGGACAGTAGATTTAATATTGGGTCGCTCACATGCTAATGTATCAGTTAATTAAATAAATTTTAAATTAGTCAATACAAAGTCAATAAGTGTAATTTAATTACGTCAATAAAATGCATTTTTGTGAGTTTTTCAAGCATGTAAGTCAACTCTGTCAAACCCTGCATCGGGAATGGCGTGAAGATATTAAATTTAAGTATACATCGATGAAATTGTTCACAAGGCAATAAAGTTCACTTTGTCCGCCGAAAAACACATTCTACAATGCAAGTGACGTTACTTCACATGTATGTACATTGTCAAAAGGCAAATCGTACCTAAATGTATGGTTAATTGAATCTGTTAGTCACATAAAACATTTAACACTTATATCGGACATTGGTATGAAACCAATCATAAATCACGAAATGACAATGCAATCAATGCTAAAAAATATTACTAGTATTCCTGTTATTCACTCCAACTATGCTGCAATAGTTTACGACAATAGTCGAATGGCGGGCCCGAACCTGCAACGTCTTGTTTCCCAATCCGCACTCGAAACCAATAGGCTATTAACACTTACATAGACATTTACTGCAGGGATTTACTTTCTCTACGGGCCAGTAACCGGGAGTTGCTGGTGTTAACATTCGTATTAAAGTAATTGGTGTTTTAAATGCATATATATAATGTATGCGTATAGAAAACTAGTTATTTTCATATGTATTGAGAGGATAATGTATATTTTTAATTCTTCCTAGGAGATTTTGGAATTTAAAATGAAAATAGCTCTTATGGCCCTTTTTAGGAAAATAAATATCATTTCCACGTCAGTTGCATGCTCTGAAGTAAAATACCGTAAGAGATTTTGCTATGTAAACAACTAAAATGAAACGATTCTAGCTACATTTTCTGTATTGAATATCCTAGCGATATCTTATATTCTTTACAGCACGCAATTTTATAGGAAAGGGAGGCAAACGAGCAGGTGGCTCACGTGATGGTAAGTGATTACTGCCGCTCATGAACACCCGCAATACCAGAGGCTTAGCAGATGCGTTGCCGGCCTAAGAGTGCCCCCCCCCCAGAATTGGGGGAGGAGACCTGCACTCACCAGAGAAAACGTAGAAGTTTGTTAGACTTCTACTTCTCGCCGGTATTTTGTGAGGTCGTGGTACTTCCCCGGTCGAGCCGCCCATTCATGCAACAACAAAAGCTGATAAGTGGCTCTACCACGGTTAAAATTTTGCAAGTTCTAATGTCATTGGTGAACGTTTGTGTGTATAATAATAATATAATACTTATCTACCTATATCATTAAGTATATCCCGGCTTTCGTAAGTCACGATAGCCGAGTTGTTGGGTGGTCGGAATTTCGAGTCGTGAGACCCGGAGTTCGATCCCAGATGGCAGTATCAATGAGTTTTTCAAAACTTATGTACGTAATTCATCGTTGGCTTGGACAAAAGATGGCGACGGGCTCACCACCTGTCACGTTGTCCCGAAAATATCTTCGGTGGAAGGTGGGTCAAATGGACTTAATTGCCTAGACTTGACCTCTGTCTACCCCTGTAGTGGGAATTGCGTGAAGATATTTTTTTTTATCTATATCATTCCTTCACATCATCTCGTCTCACCTTTATATGCACATATATAGTACCGTTACTTTGAACACTAAGAAGGCAAAAGGTTCTATTCTGGGTTATCTGCCACGTTGTCCCAAATAGCTGCTGTAAAGTATTAGAAATATGCGTGAGGATATATTTATTACTTGAATACAAAAATATCTTCACGCAATTCCCAGTACAGGGTAGACAGAGGTCAAGTCTAGACAATTAAGTCCCTTTGACCCACCTTCCACCGAAAATATTTTCGGGACAACGTGACAGGTGGTGAGCCCGTCGCCGCCTTTATGTCCAAGCCAACGATGAAATTCGTACATAAGTTTTGAAAAACTCATTGGTACTGCCACCTGGGGATTGAACTTGGATCTCTTGATTATTAAATAAATAATGAATAACATTTAAATCTCAATTTTATACATGTTCATTTTAGAAAAACTGGCACAAGAGCATCGGCAAAAGTTAGTTATGCCTAGGAAGAATAAGTTTGAAGCAACTCGGACGAAAAAGTTGGTCGACGTTGCTTAGTTCTTAATCAGAACATTACATTATTTATTTGTTAACTAAAGAAAACAAAATTAATCAATTACCATCGGGTAAGTTGAACGATCGTTGAGTTCCTTAATCAATAAAATAGTGGCGACATCAATTGGTACCGACATACTAAATACGTTGAAAAAAGTATATCTTCACGCAATTCCCAATACAGGGGTAGACAGAGGTCAAGTCTAGACAATTAAGTCCCTTTGACCCACCTTCCACCGAAAATATTTTCGGGACAACGTGACTGGTGGTGAGCCCGTCGCCGCCTTTATGTCCAAGCCAACGATATAATTCGTACATAAGTTTTGAAAAACTCATTGGTACTGCCACCTGGGGATCGAACTCGGGTCTCTTGAATCAGATTCCGACCACCAACCACTCGGCTATCGTGACTTTTTTTTTAACCAAATTCGTTGAAAACTATTTTTTTAGGGGAAAAGAAAGATTTAAAAACTCTCAATTATCTTTCGGCGACAGGTTTGCGAAGTTGTTCCAATTAAGCTCTGATGTGAAAAGTTGGTTTGTATCAGTATTGCAAAAAGCGTGAGGATAAAAAACTAACGTTTGAACTGACTGTGTTAAATGTAAATTCACAAAACAAAACTCTGTTTTCACGAAACAAAACTCTCTCTCTCTCTCTCTGATAAAACCTATTGGTACCAGCAACTTGGAAATCGAACTCAGGTTTTTTACTCGAGTTCCGATCGCCCAACATCTCGTACCAAAGACGCAGCTGCTTGTAACCGCGGTGGTCTAATGAAGTAATGTAGTAAAGTAGTAATGCTTGTAAATGTGGCCTAAATATTTTGAGAACATCGCCATTTATAGGTAATTGGAATTTTAAAGCGAAAAGAACTTAAAATTCCCTTAGACCCTTTCCCTTAGAGTGGTTGATTCTCGAAACCAATTAGTGTAGATGCCGTTATCGTATTGATATTAACATAACTGTAAAGTGTACATACTTGGAAGTTAGCAGTTTTTATAAGATGTCGCCAACGTATATACCTACAAAGATAGGGACGATATCAAATACATTGCTCTGATCCCTAAGCAAGCACCTTAAGCGCTTGAGTTATGAAAAATACACAAGAAAATAGAGAAAAAGTGTTTTCTAAAAGGGCTGGTTTTTTTCTCGCTCAATGGCAAGTCTAGCAAATCAAAGTAGGAATGCAGCCAGCGTTTTTGGTATTATGCTTTTTTATATAGAAAAGGGAGGCAAACGAGCAGGTGGCTCAGATGGTAAGTGATTACCGCCGCCCATGAACACCCGCAATACCAGAAGCATAGCAGATGCGTTGCTGGCCTTAGCTTGCAATTACTTACATAGGTAAATATGTATACAGACATCCGTGATTAGAGTTAGATATTCATCATACAAATATTTGATCCTTGCGGTATTCGAACTCGTAACTCATACCTTCGGAAGACCCCATCGTTACCAACTAGGCCATTGGGTTGTCAAAATTAATAAAGTAAAACTAATTTAAATAAATAATATTTATAAAATAATGGTAAACAATATTTTTAATTAGGATAGTTAAGTGATGACATGTTTATGTCTGTAATAGGTTATTCGAATAAGTCATATTCAATGACGGTAAGAAACTTAGTCCAATTTTATCCGATAAAATTTGTCCAATATATAGCAATAATAAATGTCAGGCGTCAACTTGAGGTGTCGGGAGTCGGCAGCTCGCGTCGAATTGAACATAATGATGATGGCTTACGAGTATATTATTATCTAAACAGTTTGGTAGCATTTGTAGGTACGTTCACCTATTTTTTGGACAGTAGATTTAATATTGGGTCGCTCACATGCTAATGTATCAGTTAATTAAATAAATTTTAAATTAGTCAATACAAAGTCAATAAGTGTAATTTAATTACGTCAATAAATGCATTTTGTGAGTTTTCAAGCATGTAAGTCAACTCTGTCAAACCCTGCATCGGGAATGGCGTGAAGATATTAAATTTAAGTAAACATCGATGAAATTGTTCGCAAGGCAATAAAGTTCATTATGTCCGATGATAAAAATCACCTCCTACAACGCAAGTGACGTTGCTTCACATGTATGTACATTGTCAAAAGGCAAATCGTATCTAAATGTATGGTTGGTTAAATCTGTTAGTCACATAAAACATTCAGCACTTATATCAAACGTTGGTATGAAAGCAATCATAAATCATGAAATGACAATACTATTAATGCTAAAAATATTACTAGTATTTCTGTTAATCACGCCAACCATGATGCACGATTGGTTTGCGACTATTGTTGAATGGCGGTCCCGAACCTGCGACGTCATGTTTCCCAATCCGCACTCGAAACCAATAGGCAATTAACGCTTACATAGACATTCACTGCAGGGATTTTGTTATAGAAGCGTGCACACCAACCCATTAACGAGTTAATTTCTCTATGGAGTCTCGTAACCTGGAGTTCCTGATGTTTATATGCATATATAATGTATGCGTATAGAAAAACTAGTTATTTTCATATGTATTGAGAGGATAATGTATATTTTTTAATTCTTCCTAGGAGATTTTGGAATTTAAAGTGAAAATAGCTCTTATGGCTCTCATCATCTCTTCTCATCTTCTCATCATATTTTACCGTTACTTTGAACACTAAGAAGGCAATAGGCTTATTATCTGTCACGATGTCCCAAATAGGAATCCCTAATAGGGAATAAGTTGGAAGCAACAAAGTCGGTCGAAGTTACTTCGTTCTAAATCAAAACTTTGTATTATCTATGACTCTAAATAAAAAAAAGGGATCACTTACCATCGGGTAAGTTGAACTTTCGTTGGTTTCCTTAATGAATTAAATAATGGCTACATTGGTTGGTACCAAAATACTATACACGTTGAGAACTAAATTAATTTTTTTTAGGAGAAAAGAAAAATTTAAAAACTGTCAAGTATCTTTCGGCGATAGGTTTCCGAAGTTGTTCAAATTAAGCTCTGGTGTGAAAAGTTGGTCTGTTTCAGTATTGGAAAACGCGTGAGCCTAAAGAGCCTAAATTAACCTTTGAACAGACTGTGGTAAATATAAATTCACAAAACAAAACTCACGAATTACACAAAAAAAATGTTTCTATACTCGGCTGTACGAAAATAAAACTTTACGTTTTTGGTTTAGAAAATTGTCCGAAATCCAATCATAAATACGAAACAAAAGACGGTTAAAATAGCAACCGCAGCAACGCCTGTAGTACTTATATTATGAAATCAGAAACAACGAAGGTACCACAAACATCGAGATCCGAGAAAATGTAGTGTTTTCTACATTCTTTCTACATTGATCCGACCGGGAATCGAACCCGGTGCTTCGGTGCTGGCGACACCATGAAAACCGGCGTATCTGCCACTAATCCTCGGAAGACGAATTATTTTATGTTATTTTTTTTTTATTGTGTATTTATTACCGATCATGGCAAACCGTCCCTTATGAGAGAGGCCTATGTCCTGCAGTAGACTTTTGCAGACTTTTGTGATGATACCATGTGAGTAGAAAAAAATATCTTCACGCAATTCCCAGTACAGGGGTAGACAGAGGTCAAGTCTAGACAATTAAGTCCCTTTGACCCACCTTCCACCGAAAATATTTTCGGGACAACGTGACAGGTGGTGAGCCCGTCGCCGCCTTTATGTCCAAGCCAACGATGAAATTCGTACATAAGTTTTTGAAAAACTCATTGGTACTGCCACCTGGGGATCGAACTCGGGTCTCTCGACTCGAAATTCCGACCACCCAACATCTATCGTGCAACGGCTATCGTGACTTTTTTTTTTGAGTGGAAAGGAATAAATTTTCTAAACCCCAGTATTTAAAAATCCATAAAAAAACTCAACATTATTTTAGTATAAGAAGTCAGGCTTAAACAACTACATAAATAATTTTCAATTTCAGTCCCTTTGAATTGTAATGCGAAGTACACGCGATGATGCCTGGCTGCGCTGCCACTGCGGTGTGAACTTCCGCCATTGCTCTGCATTACGACTCATTAACGGCGTCGCTCCCCGTAGGTGTGCTTTACGAGCACTTCTCTTGTAAACAATACAAAATGGCTAAATTTTGATATGTAGTAAAATGCGAAGTACATCCCCATCGCCCAGCAATGCAACACTTAATCTGTTAGTGGTAATAGGGTAATTAAAATTGATTAAAAAGTGTTTTGATTGCTTGGGCATGTTGAAAGAAGGAGTGAAGACCGATACGTATATTTTAAACATATAAAGAGTCTCGTAGCCAAGACAGATATGACGACTTGAAGAATTTGCAATAAAGTCGTATTTGCCGACTGTGTAAAGCAATATCAGCTGACATAGGTGGGTTCAAGGTGGGGGAAACACGAGGTCTATTATATGAAAGCGGACTGTAAATAAATGGCGCTGCATTCCCGCCTTCCGCAATCAATAAATAATAATAATTATCTTCACGCAATTCCCAATACAGGGGTAGACAGAGGTCTAGTCTAGACGATTAAGACTCTTCGACCCACCTTCCACCGAAGATATTTTCGGGACAACGTGACAGGTGGTGAGCCCGTCGCCGCCTTTATGTCCAAGCCAACGATATAATTCGTACATAAGGGTTTTTTAAAACCCATTGGTGAAAACACCACCCTTGAGGATCGAACTCGGGTCTCTTGAATCGGAATTCCGACCACCTATCCACTACTCGGCTATCGTGACTCGGTAATCAATCACAATAATAAATAATTCTATTGGTTGCTACCGACGAGTGTATAAAAATTAATATAGGGATTCAAAAACTAGTTTGAAATAAATGTCTTCGTTCGGTAAAATGTGGGACGAAAGGACTTAATTGTTCTTTCTACCTCAGTACTAACAACTTTCTTACTCACTCTTATGTTTTTTGAACTTATAAAAAAATACTTTTTAGTTCGGCTATTTACATCTTGTATTATTTTCTATTTTTAAACTATACATATACCAAAAACTTAATAAATTATTATAAAGTAATCAATCACATAATATCAAGCAGCTAAAAGTGTGTTAAAAATATCGATATTGGTCCATTCGTCCGAGCTACTATGCTACAGACAGACACACATACACACACACGTTACCTTATAACATCCTTCTTTTTGATGTCAGAGTTAAAAACTGAATCATGTAGGCACATACTTCTAATTTTAGCTCTCGAAAAAAGAAACCGAATTGCGATATGGTATTTGATGTGAAAGTACGACTCTCATAAAGGTAAATACAATTATTTAAATCATAGAGATTAAATAAACAAATATGTTCATTAGTAGGTTTTGACCAACAGGCGAGATAACACAGATCGCTGTATATTTTCTTCACCATTCGGTGTTCACTCATTCGCTCAATTAGTCAGAACCATCGAAGTACGTCCTTGTCCATTTTTGTGAAAAGATCATCTTTCAAAACTGCTGTCTTGGCCGATTGTCGGACTTTGGAACTGATTTAAACGCGCGGTAGTGTCATAGTACAGATGTAGTACAGATGCACACCAATTGCAATCCTGACAATAATAACATCACGAAAAAATGCGATGAAACATTTTCACCAAGTATGGGCCGCCCTTATTTAAAAAAAACATGATTGTTCACGTATATTGTTGTAACACCACTCTGTATTATGTTATAAGCATCTAAATTATTTTTATTTTAAGCGCGAGCACCAAAACGTTCTAAGCGTACGAACTCGCTAACTAATAAATGTACAACGCTGCAATCTACACCTTTTTTCATAGAGTGTTATTTTATTTTTCTTTCCTTAATGTCATTTATGACATCAAACTGTCTGTGCTAAAGGCTTGGGAGTGGAGCAACATACTTATTCTTTAATACGTAATGGAATCCTCCAACTATAGTTTTAATCGGACAAAACACCAGCCTATTACGAGTCTCTTCGTTTCCTTTCGTAACGCTGCACATTTTACGAAGATTAAAACTTAAACATTTAAATTTAATTTTTTGTCGAAAAGATACTGTCTGAATTTTTATTGTAAATTAAAACGTACGTCGATAAATTGAATGAAAACCTCGCCTACACGCGGCCGGTTTCGCTACAACTGACAGTCCTGTTATAAGTTTTCGGTGCAAATGCATTCAGTGCGGCATAAAAAAAAATATCTTCACGCAATTCCCAATACAGGGGTAGACAGAGGTCTAGTCTAGACAATTAAGTCCCTTTGACCCACCTTCCACTGAAGATATTTTCGTGACAACGTGATAGGTGGTGAGCCCGTCGCCGTCTTTATTTCCACGCCAACGATATGATTCGTACATAAGTTTTTGAAAAACCCATTGGTACGAGCCTGCCACCTGGGGATCGAACTCGGGTCTCGACTCGAAATCTGACCACCAACAACTCGGCTATCGTGACTTTTTATCGGGTTAAAAAATATACTTAAAATATTCTTAATTCAAATGGAAATTAGCCGCGACCAGATATTGTTGCGTTTTTCTGGATAATTTTCAAGGAAATCTATAGACATGTCTTTTACATGCTCGTTCCCCCGCTCTTTTACTATTCTTCTTATTTTCATTTTTTTAATTAAACAAACACGTTTTTCCAGAACCTAAGCACAATTCACTGGCAACTGGATAGAAATACATTTTGTTAATAGTATTTTTTTATTCACAATCCAGCATATTATATGTAAGATACGAAGAGGTGAAGAGAGAAAGTTAAGTATAAGTAATGTGTTTGTGCATTAATTTTACATAATTTTAAATATATTTGGAGCAGCGCGTGCGTGGACTATTTAAATGAGCCCTCACAGAGCTCTCACGTAAAGAAATATCTGTATTTATCCCGACTGCGAGGGAGCGCACGTAACTATAACTGCTATATCTCTTTTGTATTGTTTCCATGTTTCTAATATTTTACACGACACAAACGTATACTCAGTAGTCAGTAATTTCAGACAATAAATATAAGGTAAAATTTAAATTTTTCTCTTATAGTAGTAGGTTAGGAATTGTTGAGTATTATTAAAACGTCAGGATGGCCGAGCGGTTGGGTGATTAGAATTCGAGTCATGAAACCCGAGTTCTATCCTCAGATGGCAGGCTCGTTCAATAGTTTTTTTTTTACCTCACCACCTGTTAAGTTCGGAAGAGCATATTGTCTAGACCTCTGTTTACCCTTGTATCGGTAATAGTAGCCAATTACATATCCAAGACTTGTCCTTCAGCCTCTAGACACTTACAAGAAGATGGGGGTGGGTAAGGTGGTAACCACATTCTTACAATAGCATGCTGGAAACAGAAATAATGCATTATGTAAAACGATTTGACACTTTGTTTAATTAATCTAAATGAGATATAGCCTTTATTCACTTATAATATAATCTAGATAGATTCTGTATAAAAGATGATCTAAAAGATCTTTAGAAAAACTGCGCTAGATATTGCTACTCAGATTTATATTCAATGAATAGGTGTTTGAGGCTTCCGTATAAATTAACATATTAAAAAGCAAAAAAAAAATATCTTCACGCAATTCCCAATACAGGGTAGACAGAGGTCAAGTCTAGACAATTAAGTCCCTTTGACCCACCTTCCACCGAAGATATTTTCGGGACAACGTGACAGGTGGTGAGCCTTGTCGCCGCTTTTATGTCCAAGCCAACGATATAATTCGTACATAAGTTTTTGAAAAACTCATTGGTACGAGCCTGCCACTTGGGGATCGAACTCGGGTCCCTCGACTCGAAAACCGACCGCCGAACCATTCGGCTATCGTGACTTCGAAAAATAAAGACTTTGATTTTTAAAAATTCTATTTTGATTGCACTTCTAAGTCAAAAGCTATACATATGCTATACTAGTTACACACCATATCAGATGGCAAGGTGTCGCCCGCTCTAAGTTCCTGGTTTCGATTCCCGAACTAGTTAATATACCACTTTTTCTACATTATCTCAGAAATGGGTGTTTGTGATGCCTTCGTTGTTTCCGATTCCACAACACGTGTGCATTACCTTCTTACTTTGGGATCAGAGAATTATATGTGATGTTCATGCAAGTTCCTATACTGCCGTAGGTTGTGGTCTTAACGATGAAGTCATTTCGACCCATTTTCAACGGAAGCTTATTCGCGACAACTTGACAGGCGGTGTTTGTTTTAATTTGTTTAATTAATCTAAATGAGATATAGCCTTTATTCACTTATAATATAATCTAGATAGATTCTGTATAAAAGATGATCTAAAAGATCTTTAGAACAACTGCGCTTGAAATTGCTACTCAGTTTTATACTCATTGAAAAGGTTTATGAGGCTCTCGCATAAATTAACAAATTGAAAAGGAAAAAAACTAATAGTAGTAGTAATATTTTTTTAAGTGACAAGTGGTATACAAGTGATAAGATGTCTATATTTATTGTAAAATTTTACCGATAGCTTTGACACTTAGAAAGCGATGAGCTTACCACATGACACGTTATCTCGTTGCATAACGTGTCGTTGTATATATTTTATTAACTCGTTGTATATATTTTAGACTCGTTGTATATATTTTAGACTCGTTGTATATATTTTAGACTCGTTGTATATATTTTAGACTCGTTGTATATATTTTAGACTCGTTGTATATATTTTAGACTCGTTGTATATATTTTAGACTCGTTGTATATATTTTAGACTCGTTGTATATATTTTAGACTCGTTGTATATATTTTAGACTCGTTGTATATATTTTAGACTCGTTGTATATATTTTAGACTCGTTGTATATATTTTAGACTCGTTGTATATATTTTAGACTCGTTGTATATATTTTAGACTCGTTGTATATATTTTAGACTCGTTGTATATATTTTAGACTCGTTGTATATATTTTAGACTCGTTGTATATATTTTAGACTCGTTGTATATATTTTAGACTCGTTGTATATATTTTAGACTCGTTGTATATATTTTAGACTCGTTGTATATATTTTAGACTCGTTGTATATATTTTAGACTCGTTGTATATATTTTAGACTCGTTGTATATATTTTAGACTCGTTGTATATATTTTAGACTCGTTGTATATATTTTAGACTCGTTGTATATATTTTAGACTCGTTGTATATATTTTAGACTCGTTGTATATATTTTAGACTCGTTGTATATATTTTAGACTCGTTGTATATATTTTAGACTCGTTGTATATATTTTAGACTCGTTGTATATATTTTAGACTCGTTGTATATATTTTAGACTCGTTGTATATATTTTAGACTCGTTGTATATATTTTAGACTCGTTGTATATATTTTAGACTCGTTGTATATATTTTAGACTCGTTGTATATATTTTAGACTCGTTGTATATATTTTAGACTCGTTGTATATATTTTAGACTCGTTGTATATATTTTAGACTCGTTGTATATATTTTAGACTCGTTGTATATATTTTAGACTCGTTGTATATATTTTAGACTCGTTGTATATATTTTAGACTCGTTGTATATATTTTAGACTCGTTGTATATATTTTAGACTCGTTGTATATATTTTAGACTCGTTGTATATATTTTAGACTCGTTGTATATATTTTAGACTCGTTGTATATATTTTAGACTCGTTGTATATATTTTAGACTCGTTGTATATATTTTAGACTCGTTGTATATATTTTAGACTCGTTGTATATATTTTAGACTCGTTGTATATATTTTAGACTCGTTGTATATATTTTAGACTCGTTGTATATATTTTAGACTCGTTGTATATATTTTAGACTCGTTGTATATATTTTAGACTCGTTGTATATATTTTAGACTCGTTGTATATATTTTAGACTCGTTGTATATATTTTAGACTCGTTGTATATATTTTAGACTCGTTGTATATATTTTAGACTCGTTGTATATATTTTAGACTCGTTGTATATATTTTAGACTCGTTGTATATATTTTAGACTCGTTGTATATATTTTAGACTCGTTGTATATATTTTAGACTCGTTGTATATATTTTAGACTCGTTGTATATATTTTAGACTCGTTGTATATATTTTAGACTCGTTGTATATATTTTAGACTCGTTGTATATATTTTAGACTCGTTGTATATATTTTAGACTCGTTGTATATATTTTAGACTCGTTGTATATATTTTAGACTCGTTGTATATATTTTAGACTCGTTGTATATATTTTAGACTCGTTGTATATATTTTAGACTCGTTGTATATATTTTAGACTCGTTGTATATATTTTAGACTCGTTGTATATATTTTAGACTCGTTGTATATATTTTAGACTCGTTGTATATATTTTAGACTCGTTGTATATATTTTAGACTCGTTGTATATATTTTAGACTCGTTGTATATATTTTAGACTCGTTGTATATATTTTAGACTCGTTGTATATATTTTAGACTCGTTGTATATATTTTAGACTCGTTGTATATATTTTAGACTCGTTGTATATATTTTAGACTCGTTGTATATATTTTAGACTCGTTGTATATATTTTAGACTCGTTGTATATATTTTAGACTCGTTGTATATATTTTAGACTCGTTGTATATATTTTAGACTCGTTGTATATATTTTAGACTCGTTGTATATATTTTAGACTCGTTGTATATATTTTAGACTCGTTGTATATATTTTAGACTCGTTGTATATATTTTAGACTCGTTGTATATATTTTAGACTCGTTGTATATATTTTAGACTCGTTGTATATATTTTAGACTCGTTGTATATATTTTAGACTCTTCGACCCACCTTCCACCGAAGATATTTTCGGGACAACGTGACAGGTGGTGAGCCCGTCGCCGTCTTCATGTCCAAGCCAACGATATAATTCGTACATAAGTTTTTTTTAAAACTCAATGGTACGAACCTGCCCCATGGGGTTCGAACTCGGGTCTCATGACTCGAAATTCCGACCACCTAACCACTCGGCTATCGTGACTTCGAAAAATAAAGACTTTGATTTTTTTAAATTCTATTTTGATTGCACTTCTATGTCAAAAGCAATACATATGCTATAGTAGTTACACACCATATCAGATGGCAAGGTGTCGCCCGCTCTAAGTTCCTGGTTTCGATTCCCGAACTAGTTAATATACCACTTTTTCTACATTATCTCAGAAATGGGTGTTTGTGATGCCTTCGTTGTTTCCAATTCCATAACACGCGTGCATTACCTTCTTACTTAGGGATCAGAGAATTATATGTGATGTTCATGCAAGTCCTATACTGGAGTAGGTAGTGGTCTTAACGATGAAGTCATTTCGACCCATTTTCAACGGAAGCTTATTCGCGACAACTTGACAGGCGGTGTTTGTTTTAATTTGTTTAATTAAACAAACATTCGTTATAAATCAGCTGTGTGCATATTAGAGTGCCCTCTGTCGGTGCTTACGTCCAATCACGCGACTGACTCCACGAGCCGCGCTAATTGCCAGAGCGCGTTGAATCCGGATCGTTGGCAATTGCAATGTTCGTTAGCCACTGATTGTCATTTATTTTGTCTAAAGTTGAAAAGGCACACACATATTTTCGACTTTATAAATCGCCACAATAGCCGAGATAATAAATTAATAAATAATAAACATCTTTACGCCATTCCCAAAACGGATTTTGACAGAGGTCTAGGCAATTAAGTTCTTTCGACACACATTCCACCGAATACATATTTTAGAACAAAGTGACAAGTGTTGAGCCCATCGCCGTCTTTATATTCAAGCCAACGATATACATCGTACATAAGTTTTGAAAAGAAACATTGGTACAAGTCTGCCATCTGGGGATTGAACTCGGATCCGTTGACTCGGCTTCCGACTACACCACCATTCGGCTATGCTGTTTTAATATTAAGAATATAATTGTCTTAGCCTCTGTCTACCCCTGTATTGAAAATGATGTGAAGATATTTTGTTTAATAATTTGTAACTGAAGAACTTGTTTTTGTTTGAAATTGAAATGGATGGAACTTATCCACAGTCTCGCTACACTAAACAGGTAAACTTAGAATTTACTAATTGTGAATCTGCCACGCGACATAGAATATACCATGTCTATTGTTTCATCGCACTGCTGAATACCAGCCCCGACTCCAAGTCGTAATGAAACCGCGAGGGCGAACAATATTTCGCGCAAACTTGCTTTATTAAAGCAGTTCGTCACAGACATCCACAGTCAGCATCACCGTTACTGGTGATCCGAAGGTTGTTACGTAATTAGCCACCTCATTTATTACGGCATGTGGACTTTTATCTGTTTATATCAATATTTATTTATTTATTTATTTATAAACTTTATTTATAAACTTTTTATTTATAAACTTTATTCAGAAATGGGTGTTGGTGATGCCTTCGTTGTTTCCGATTCCATAACACGCGTGCATTACCTTCTTACTTTGGGATCAGAGAATTATATGTGATGTTCATGCAAGTCCTATACTGGAGTAGGTAGTGGTCTTAACGATGAAGTCATTTCGACCCATTTTCAACGGAAGCTTATTCGCGACAACTTGACAGGTGGTGTTTGTTTTAATTTGTTTAATTAAACAAACATTCGTTATAAATCAGCTGTGTGTATATTAAAGTGCTCTCTGTTGGTGCTTACGTCCAATCACGCGACTGACTCCACGAGCCGCGCTAATTGCCAGACGCGTTGAATCCGGATCAATAGTTGGCAATTGCAATGTTCGTTAGCCACTGAATGTCATTTATTTTGACTAAAGTTGAAAAGGCACACACATATTTTCGACTTTATAAATCGCCACAATAGAGGTGATAATAAATAAATAAATAATAAACATCTTTACGCCATTCCCAAAACGGATTTCGACAGAGGTCTAGGCAATTAAGTTCTTTCGACACGCATTCCACCGAATACATATTTTAGAACATAGTGGCAAGTGTTGAACCCATCGCCGTCTTTATATTCAAGCCAACGATATACATCGTACATAAGTTTTAAAAAGAACCATTGGTACAAGTCTGCCACCTGGGGATTGAACTCGGATCCTTTGACTCGGCTTCCGACTACACCACCATTCGGCTATGCTGTTTTAATATTAAGAATATAATTGTCTTAGCCTCTGTCTACCCCTGTATTGGGAATTGCGTGAAGATATTTATTTTATTTATAAACTTTATTTATAAACTTTTTATTTATAAACTTTATTCAGAAATGGGTGTTGGTGATGCCTTCGTTGTTTCCGATTCCATAACACGCGTGCATTACCTTCTTACTTTGGGATCAGAGAATTATATGTGATGTTCATGCAAGTCCTATACTGGAGTAGGTAGTGGTCTTAACGATGAAGTCATTTCGACCCATTTTCAACGGAAGCTTATTCGCGACAACTTGACAGGTGGTGTTTGTTTTAATTTGTTTAATTAAACAAACATTCGTTATAAATCAGCTGTGTGTATATTAAAGTGCTCTCTGTTGGTGCTTACGTCCAATCACGCGACTGACTCCACGAGCCGCGCTAATTGCCAGACGCGTTGAATCCGGATCAATAGTTGGCAATTGCAATGTTCGTTAGCCACTGAATGTCATTTATTTTGACTAAAGTTGAAAAGGCACACACATATTTTCGACTTTATAAATCGCCACAATAACCGAGATAATAAATAAATAAATAAATAAATAAATAAATAAATAAATAAATAAATAAATAAATAAATAATAAACATCTTTACGCCATTCCCAAAACGGATTTCGACAGAGGTCTAGGCAATTAAGTTCTTTCGACACGCATTCCACCGAATACATATTTTAGAACAAAGTGGCAAGTGTTGAGCCCATCGCCGTCTTTATATTCAAGCCAACGATATACATCGTACTAAAGTTTTAAAAAGAACCATTGGTACAAGTGCGCCACCTGGGGATTGAACTCGGATCCCTTGACTGGACTTCGGATTACGCAACCACTCGGCTATGCTGTTTAATACAAAGAATATAATTGTCTAAGTCCCTGTCTACTCCTGTATTGCAAATGACGTGAAGATATTTTGTTTAATAATTTCTAACTAAAGAAATTGTTTTTGTTTGAAATTGAAATTGATAGAACTTATCCACAGTCTCGCAACACTAAACAGGTAAACTTAGAATTTGCTAATTGTGAATCTGCCACGCGACATAGAATATACCATGTCTATTGTTTCATCGCACCGCTGGATGCCAGCCCCGACTCCAAGTCTTAATGTAACCGCGAGAGCGAACAATATTTCGCGCAAACTTGCTTTTTTGAAGCAGTTTGTCACAGACATCGACAGTCAGCGTCACCGTTACTGTTGATCCGATGGTTGTTACGTAATTAGCCACCTCATTTATTACGGCATGTGGACTTTTATCTGTTTATATCAATATTTATCTATGGAAGTCACGATAGCTGAGTTGCTGGGTGATCGGATTTTGAGTCAAGCCCATGTTCGATCTATCGGAGGTAGGTACAATTTATATTTACAAGCTCACAATCTGTCACGTTGTCCCGAAATAAGCGAATGATAAAGTTTCATGACCTCTGGCTAATTACTTATTTTATAAATTATTTGTTTTCACATATTTCCCAATATAGGGGATATTGGGAAACGTGTGATATTAAATAATTTATATGGAAACCCGTCACAAAAATACGAACCAAAATAAAGCAGATCGGTGACGGGCAGCAGCGACGAAGCGCAAGGTGTCTGGTGCGATCGGTAACCCGCTTGCTGCAGTGGTGATTATGGCAAACCCTCCAGTATGGGAGAGGTCTCTGTCTTGCAGTGAAGTGTACAAGCCGTGATAATGATGATGATGATTTAGTATAAAATCGTCACAGTCGTAGAACAAAGACTGTTCTGCAAATCAGCAACTTTACAGGAAAGCGATGCAAAGTTTTTAAATCACGTTTTATTGGCTAATATGGAAACGGCTAAAACATTTTACTTGAAATTTGGACACATTGCTATGCGAAAAGACTTTTACAATGTAACCTATATTATGCATCTCTAATAAGGCTAGATATTCTGTAAAGTCAGATACATTGTTGTTCTATGGACTCTACGTATATTATGACACGTCATTGTTCTTTGGACTTAAATTAAAAGTTAAAGATAATATTTTCTTAATAAGAAAATATAACGTTTATTAAAAGTGTTGAAAAAGGTACAAAACAGTTTTATCAAAATTGAGCATAGAAACTTTTATTACAGAGTTTAACATTATTTAAATACTACAAAACAAAAAAAAAATCACTCTTCTTAAAGTAATCATAACGAAAACAAAATATAAATCTCTCTCTGGTATTGCGGATATTCATGGGTGGCGGTAATCACTAACTATCATGTGAGCCACCTGCTCGTTTGCCTCCCTTCCATATAGAAAAAACGCATTTTTCTTTATTTATTTTTGCTCTTATGAAACACGTAAATTGTTACAAAACTTTAAAAAAAAATATTTTATATGCGTATTTGACGGTATACGATATTGATGACTTCACTCGCTGTAAAGTTATGAACGAGGACGGAGGAGACACGGTGGCACGGAGTTAAGAGCACGTTACGGCAGAAGTCGCGGGCTCGAACCCCGCCCGTGTCAGTTAATGTTTTGTATTTCTCATTACAATTACAAAAAAAAGCAACCGGAATGTTTTATTTACACGCAAAACAGTTCCCTTATTGAATATCTGACATCGCATAACCATATTAGTCAGATATAGACGAAACATAAAATTATAACATTAATTTCTCATGTAGCCTCCTTAAGAAGCACAAGGAAAAACGAAGCTTATTAAACTTTGTTCAGAGAATCTTACTAAAAATAGTTCAGGGCACGCGCGTGGCGAAAGAAACTTTGACAGAAGGCGAACGATTAACTAATTTAATAAAGTGATCTGTGGCACAGGGCTCTGTTTATAAATTGCACCACCTATCTTTTTGTCTGTATCACATCTCTTTACGCCGTTGGTTGCCTGGAAGAGATCGCTATGTAGCGACAAGGCCGCCAAATTGTACAATCTACTTACTTCAATGTTTAATTGTTTTCTTGTATTTTTTGTGGTGTACAATAAAATCATTCATTCATTCATTCATTCATTCATTTATACACGACGCTCTTCGTAAAACCTATTCTTCCAGATGGCGGCATAATTTTCTTACGCTTATTAAATCAAATCATTTAGTCCAACGTTATTTTAAATATTACACTGTTTCGTAATAGCTTTTAAGCTTCTATGCGGTAGATGAGCAAACGGAATTTGAATGAAAATCAAATCAATACAAAATATTTATTTTTCAAAAAACATATAATTTCCACTTTGTGAATAGACGTCCACAAGACATACCACATTTAATTTCTCGTCTCCATGGACAAGTGGTGTATACACCGGTTTTCAAAGTGTCACCATTAAACACTTTTTAAACATTATCTCGAGGCTGTTACTTCGTTGTTTCTGATTTCATAATACAATTGGTTAAGGACTTTTGAATTCAAAAGTAAGTGCAAGTTGTTCCTGTCTTTATATGTATTTATTTATTATTATTATTTCAGAACGATTTAGGAGACTCGGGTTCGATCCCCAGGAGAAAGGTTTTAATTACAAATTATATACGATTTGTAACGTTCCTTTAGAGACTAAGTCAGAACAGGCTAACCTTCTACGGTGACCCAAATAAGGTCCGGAGACTGTAGATCGAATGGTCTAGATTTCTCACTATAATATTAGGAGATAGTAAGTCTCTTCGTTTTTTTTGGCAGATATTTATAATTAACAATATTTTGTGATCAATATATTCATATCTTTACGCAATACCTAATACTGGGGGATGAAAAGGCCCTGTCAATAAAGTCCTTACGACCCTTTCAGTGAAGACATTTTTATGATACCGTGACAGATAGTGAGCTGAGATATAAATCGTACATAAGTAGGTCTAGTCTAGACAATTAAGTCCCTTTGACCCACCTTCCACCGAAGATATTTTCGGGACAACGTGACAGGTGGTGAGCCTTGTCGCCGCTTTTATGTCCAAGCCAACGATATAATTCGTACATAAGTTTTTGAAAAACTCATTGGTACGATCCACGCCTGCCACTTGGGGATCGAACTCGGGTCCCTCGACTCGAAAACCGACCGCCGAACCACTCGGCTATCGTGATTTCTATGTCGTATACGTATATATTGTAATGCTTTAAACAAACGATTTAAGAGAGCCCGAGTTACTATAGAACGGTGATAAAATTAATAAAATTAATTTCAAACGGTGATAATGATACATTTTGATATGATTAGTATTTTAACGAAATTAGTTCCTAAAATTAAATAATAATGTTTTCTTTTCAACTTCAGGCATTTTGAAAATACTAGGGTAGATAGCAGTCTAGACAATTAAGTCCCTTTGACCCACCTTCCACCGAAGATATTTTCGGGACAACGTGACAGGTGGTGAGCCTGTCGCCGCTTTTATGTCCAAGCCAATCGTACATAAGTAGGTCTAGTCTAGACAATTAAGTCCCTTTGACCCACCTTCCACCGAAGATATTTTCGGGACAACGTGACAGGTGGTGAGCCTGTCGCCGCTTTTATGTCCAAGCCAATCGTACATAAGTAGGTCTAGTCTAGACAATTAAGTCCCTTTGACCCACCTTCCACCGAAGATATTTTCGGGACAACGTGACAGGTGGTGAGCCTGTCGCCGCTTTTATGTCCAAGCCAATCGTACATAAGTAGGTCTAGTCTAGACAATTAAGTCCCTTTGACCCACCTTCCACCGAAGATATTTTCGGGACAACGTGACAGGTGGTGAGCCTTTCGCCGCTTTTATGTCCAAGCCAATCGTACATAAGTTTTTGAAAAACTCACGATCCACGCCTGCCACTTGGGGATCGAACTCGGGTCTCTCGACTCGAAAACCGACCGCCGAACCACTCGGCTATCGTGACTTCTATGTCGTATACGTATATAATATTGTAATGCTTTAAACAAACGATTTAAGAGAGCCCGAGTTACTATAGAACGGTGATAAAATTAATAAAATTAATTTCAAACGGTGATAATGATACATTTTGATATGATTAGTATTTTAACGAAATTAGTTCCTAAAATTAAATAATAATATTTTCTTTTCAACTTCAAGCATTTTGAAAATACTAGGGTAGATAGCAGTCTAGACAATTAAGTCCCTTTGACCCACCTTCCACCGAAGATATTTTCGGGACAACGTGACAGGTGGTGAGCCTGTCGCCGCTTTTATGTCCAAGCCAATCGTACATAAGTAGGTCTAGTCTAGACAATTAAGTCCCTTTGACCCACCTTCCACCGAAGATATTTTCGGGACAACGTGACAGGTGGTGAGCCTGTCGCCGCTTTTATGTCCAAGCCAATCGTACATAAGTAGGTCTAGTCTAGACAATTAAGTCCCTTTGACCCACCTTCCACCGAAGATATTTTCGGGACAACGTGACAGGTGGTGAGCCTGTCGCCGCTTTTATGTCCAAGCCAATCGTACATAAGTAGGTCTAGTCTAGACAATTAAGTCCCTTTGACCCACCTTCCACCGAAGATATTTTCGGGACAACGTGACAGGTGGTGAGCCTGTCGCCGCTTTTATGTCCAAGCCAATCGTACATAAGTAGGTCTAGTCTAGACAATTAAGTCCCTTTGACCCACCTTCCACCGAAGATATTTTCGGGACAACGTGACAGGTGGTGAGCCTGTCGCCGCTTTTATGTCCAAGCCAATCGTACATAAGTAGGTCTAGTCTAGACAATTAAGTCCCTTTGACCCACCTTCCACCGAAGATATTTTCGGGACAACGTGACAGGTGGTGAGCCTGTCGCCGCTTTTATGTCCAAGCCAACGATATAATTCGTACATAAGTTTTTCAAAACCCATTGATACGAGCCTGCCCTGGAACCTGGGGATCGAACTCGGGTCCCTCGACTCGAAAACCGACCGCCGAACCACTCGGCTATCGTGACTTATTATAATATAATATTAATAATATAAATAATAAATAAATAAACAAATAAATATCTTCACGCAATTCCGAATACAGGGGTAGACAGAGGTCTAGTCTAGACAATTAAGTCCCTTTGACCCACCTTCCACCGAAGATATTTTCGGGACAACGTGACAGGTGGTGAGCCTGTCGCCGCTTTTATGTCAAGCCAACGTTGTAATTCGTACATAAGTTTTTCAAAACCCATTGATACGAGCCTGCCCTGGAACCTGGGGATCGAACTCGGGTCCCTCGACTCGAAAACCGACCGCCGAACCACTCGGCTATCGTGACTTATTATAATATAATATTAATAATATAAATAATAAATAAATAAACAAATAAATATCTTCACGCAATTCCGAATACAGGGGTAGACAGAGGTCTAGTCTAGACAATTAAGTCCTTCGACCCACCTTCCACCGAAGATATTTTCGGGACAACGTGACAGGTGGTGAGCCCGTCACCGCCTTTATGTCCAAGCCAACGATGTAATTCGTACATAAGTTTTTTTTCCAAAACCCATTGATACGAGCCTGCCCTGGAACCTGGGGATCGAACTCGGGTCTCTCGCCGCGAAATTCCGACCACCCAACCACTCGGCTATCGTGACTTATTATAATATAATATTAATAATATAAATAATAAATAAATAAACAAATAAATATCTTCACGCAATTCCGAATACAGGGGTAGACAGAGGTCTAGTCTAGACAATTAGGTCCCTTCGACCCACCTTCCACCGAAGATATTTTCGGGACAACGTGACAGGTGGTGAGCCCGTCATCGCCTTTATGTCCAAGCCAACGATGTAATTCGTACATAAGTTTTTTTTCAAAAACCCATTGATACGAGCCTGCCCTGGAACCTGGGGATCGAACTCGGGTCTCTCGCCGCGAAATTCCGACCACCCAACCACTCGGCTATCGTGACTTATTATAATATAATATTAATAATATAAATGATAAATAAATAAACAAATAAATATCTTCACGCAATTCCGAATACAGGGGTAGACAGAGGTCTAGTCTAGACAATTAGGTCCCTTCGACCCACCTTCCACCGAAGATATTTTCGGGACAACGTGACAGGTGGTGAGCCCGTCACCGCCTTTATGTCCAAGCCAACGATGTAATTCGTACATAAGTTTTTTTTCAAAAACCCATTGATACGAGCCTGCCCTGGAACCTGGGGATCGAACTCGGGTCTCTCGCCGCGAAATTCCGACCACCCAACCACTCGGCTATCGTGACTTATTATAATATAATATTAATAATATAAATAATAAATAAATAAACAAATAAATATCTTCACGCAATTCCGAATACAGGGGTAGACAGAGGTCTAGTCTAGACAATTAGGTCCCTTCGACCCACCTTCCACCGAAGATATTTTCGGGACAACGTGACAGGTGGTGAGCCCGTCATCGCCTTTATGTCCAAGCCAACGTTGTAATTCGTACATAAGTTTTTTTTCAAAAACCCATTGATACGAGCCTGCCCTGGAACCTGGAGATCGAACTCGGGTCTCTCGACGCGAAATTCCGACCACCCAACCACTCGGCTATCGTGACTTATTATAATATAATATTAATAATATAAATGATAAATAAATAAACAAATAAATATCTTCACGCAATTCCGAATACAGGGGTAGACAGAGGTCTAGTCTAGACAATTAGGTCCCTTCGACCCACCTTCCACCGAAGATATTTTCGGGACAACGTGACAGGTGGTGAGCCCGTCACCGCCTTTATGTCCAAGCCAACGATGTAATTCGTACATAAGTTTTTTTTCAAAAACCCATTGATACGGGCCTGCCCTGGAACCTGGGGATCGAACTCGGGTCTCTCGCCGCGAAATTCCGACCACCCAACCACTCGGCTATCGTGACTTATTATAATATAATATTAATAATATAAATAATAAATAAATAAACAAATAAATATCTTCACGCAATTCCGAATACAGGGGTAGACAGAGGTCTAGTCTAGACAATTAGGTCCTTCGACCCACCTTCCACCGAAGATATTTTCGGGACAACGTGACAGGTGGTGAGCCCGTCACCTGGGGATCGAACGCGAGTCTCCAGGTTCGAATTCAAATATCGGCATTATTTGTCACGATAGCCGACTGGATGCGCAATCAGATGCTTCAAGATACCCGAATTCGATTCCCAGGGCGCTTTAAAGTATTCTATTGCTTTTGCGTTCATTTTGAATATTCAACGTTCAAATTCTAATTTTGAAAACCGTTACTGTTAGTAGCAGCGGAAATCTCACGTCATTTAAATTTTATTCCGTGGAACAGAATTAATGCGTTATGTCGTTTTAATTAATACCTTGGTGAAGATTTCTCCTGCATCTGTGTTCCTTAGGTATTTAGATATGTAAACGACAACCTTCGTAGACGAGTGGCGTACCCACCGATTTTCATGGTGTCGCCACCACTGAGGTCGCGGGTTCGATTCCCAGTCGAGTCAACGTAGACAATGCTTTTCTACATTTCCTCGGGACTGAATGACAATTTGCAAACACACCTAAATTCCACATCACGTTGTCGAAGTACTTCCAAAGTGTTGTTCAGATATTACTAACTGATGGAAATGAGACCACGTAGGAAAGAAAAGGAAAGGTAGCTTTAGCTACACTAACCACCAGGGTTCCGTATGCAAAACGTGGGTCGCAGTTTCGAGCCTGTCTTTAAAATAGTCGTGCAAAGAATGTATACTCGTAAATAACAACGATTTAAGATTTTGTAGCAATTAAAAGGAATGTTAATAGTATTATTAGCATTATTAGTGTTCCATTTTTGAAAATTTCAAGTGACTGTATAACCACTGCACGAAAACTCTCTCACAAGGAAGGGTTGACAGTGGTCAGTTTAGCCATGATATTAAATTACACAGTAGCTTTTGCCCGGGACTTCACTCGCGTAACATACACGTGTTATACAGGCCCAATGAGAAATAATAACGACTTGCAAAAGTCTGCTGTATATATAGACTTCTCCTATAAAGAGTATTTGCCATAATTGCCGTGGTTCGCAATCCGCGTCGTCTTCACAATAAGCGAGTTGCCCACAGAGGTGCCAGATACCTCGCACCCTATGGTACGCCTATGCGCCCGCCACTTATTGGCAGTTGCAGTTTTAAGCCTTTTCCCATAGACTCTTTCCTTTAGAGTGGTCGATTCAATACCAATTAGTGTAGAAGTTGTTATCGTATCGATGTCTACATAACTGTAAAGTTATGTTCGTTAAGTTGGAAGTTAGCACAGTTTGTAACAGATGTCGGTAACTTTCCTAAATTTCCTCGGGACTGAATGACAATTTGCAAACACACCTAAATTCCACATCACGTTGTCGAAGTACTTCCAAAGTGTTGTTCAGATATTACTAACTGATGGAAATGAGACGACGTAGGAAAGAAAAGGAAAGGTAGCTTTAGCTACACTAACCACCAGGGTTCCGTATGCAAAACGTGGGTCGCAGTTTCGAGCCTGTCTTTAAAATAGTCGTGCAAAGAATGTATACTCGTAAATAACAATGATTTAAGATTTTGTAGTAATTAAAAGGAATATTAATAGTATTATTAGCATTATTAGTGTTCCATTTTTGAAAATTTCAAGTGACTGTATAACCACTGCACGAAAACTCTCTCACAAGGAAGGGTTGACAGTGGTCAGTTTAGCCATGATATTAAATTACACAGTAGCTTTTGCCCGCGACTTCACTCGCGTAACATACACGTGTTATACACGCCCAATGAGAAATAATAACGACTTGCAAAAGTCTGCTGTATATATAGACTTCTCCTTTAAAAAGTATTTGCCATAATTGCCGTGGTTCGCAATCCGCGTCGTCTTCACAATAAGCGAGTTGCCCACAGAGGTGCCGGATACCTCGCACCATAGGCGCCCGCCACTTATTGGCAGTTGCAGTTTTAAGCCTTTTCCCATAGACTCTTTCCTTTAGAGTGGTCGATTCAATACCAATTAGTGTAGAAGTTGTTATCGTATCGATGTCTACATAACTGTAAAGTTATGTTCGTTAAGTTGGAAGTTAGCACAGTTTGTAACAGATGTCGGTAACTTTCCTAAAATTTGAAGGAAAAATCAACCGATACGTGTGGGAGCTGCGCGTGAGACGTAGAGATATGAGCGCCACTACAGTACGGCAGAGGTCGCGGGTTCGAGTCTCGCTCATATCAGTTGATTATTAAAAACGAAAATGCCCGTACTGTATTGTTTTTAGAAAACTAATTAATGTTATTATTATTAGCGCGGGCACCAAATCGCCCTAAGCGAGCGAGTTCACCAACTACCAAATGAACAGTGCTGCCACCTACACCTTTTTTATATGAGTATTGTATTTTTCTTTTATTAATGTCGTTTATGACATTAAGCTGCCTGTGCCAAAGGTTCGTGAATAAAGCATTATACTATATATATTCCTTACCATGGATTCCTCAAAGTACAGTTTTAATGGGTCAACACGACGGTCACATTTCACGAAGGTAGATGTTTATATATCCATAAAACAAAATTAAATTTATATATATACATTTATTTATCTTCACGCACTATCCCTGACGGGGTAGCCAGAGAGAACAGATCGCCAAATGTCACGATCCTTACATACCTCTTTTGCTTCATTCAGATTCATCATTTTCTACATACATGCACGTCGAGGTATCCGAGTACTCTTAACCCTTCCGTCATCGAGCAATTTGCTCATTGTCTTTTTGCTCATGGTCTTAAAAAGTTAGTCTTGGCCTACCTCGACCCCTTTTAATATTATATTACCAGTATATTTATTACCAGTTATTGATAAGTTTTCGGCGCAAATGAATTCAGTGCGGTTTATAAAAACTATATTACTAAAACGTTCTACATTAAAATTGGAAATCCGCCGCGAACTGATAATGTTACGTTTTATCTAGATAGTCTTAGCCATAGACATAGCATGTCTCATAAATGCTCACTCATCCGCACTTCCATTATTCTTTTTGCTATTTTTAAACAAACGCCTATGTCCTCTAGGATCTAAACAGGCAACTCCTTGGCAACTGGATAGAAATACATATCCTAAGTAGACAAATATTCATATGCATAAACATCCTTGTCTCGAATTTAAAAACCTCCGTGGATAAGTAGCACACACCCGGGTTCGATTCCGGGTCAAAAGTACGACCGTAACAATGCATCAAAATTTATTAATTTATACTCCGCATCAAAGATTATGCATGTGATGAAGAAATAAAATGTAAGTCAGTAAAATGAAATGGAAAACAAAATGCTAACTATCATTGACGAGAACCCTCACAGAGCTCTCACGTAAAGAAAAGTCTGAATTTGTCTGTGACGGAGCGCAGATAACGTGCGCTTTCTTTGTACTGTCCATGTTTTAATTTTCTCTCGCAGTTGTGAAACAGCGGTTATATTAATAAAATTTTATTTAAATAACATGTAATTACTATACAAACGTATACGCAGTAAGTTTAGGCAAAACTATTTAAGTTTAAATTTTTATTTTTCTCTGGTTGGGTTTAATTTTTTAAAAACTTATGTACAAATTATATTGTTAGCTTGGACATTAAAACGGCGACGTGCTCACCACCTGTCACGTGGTTCAAAAAATATCTTGGTGAAAGATTGATTGAAACAAATTTATTTCCATATTGTACACAATATGTCTAGACCTCTGTTAACCCCAGTAGTGGGTATCTAAGACTTGCCCCTCAGCTCCGTTTAGACACTCAGGAGAAGAAATGTGGCTTAGACGGTAAATACTCACTTACAGTAGCATGCTGGATACAGATAAAACGTACATCCAGTAAGTAAAACGATTGTTTAAGAAAGATAATAGATCAATGTTAATGAGATTCGAGAACAAAAAAAAAACGGACCAAGACTTGAAACAAAAGTTTTGATAAAATTATAAAACGTCTCAGGTTTTAAATTAGTTTTTCCTCTACTCACTTTTAATAGAATCTGTCTAACTGTGAAATGATAATTTCCCTCAGAACTACTGCGCGTGAAATTACTACTCAGATTTATACTCAATGTAGGGATTATCCCGATTAAATGAAATAATTGGTTTTTCAACTCACTTCAGTCTTTTATTTTCACTTTTACTATTTTAGAATATTAATTTCGTCTTATCACTTTCTTCTTCCTTTTACGTACGCCATTCGTCTTCCCTCTCCCTCACACATCATTCTATCTCATCTCATTCGTCTCAACCAATCATTATGTCATATCTTCCCTCTTAGTCTCACTTATCCTTTCTCTCACTCATTTACACATCCTACACTCGGCCATCCTGCTTTCATATCTGTCCTCAGATATGGTTTACATTTTAATAAAAAACTTTATTTTTAATCTAGTAGGAACATAGATTACATCATCACTAACTTAATTAGTACTTAAATAAACTAGACATCTTTAGAAACTAAACTTTTAAAAGAAAATAACACCTTATGGTCTCTTCATCAAATCAGCTGAGCTTGATGTCTTGTTCGGCCCTTCTGTAGTGTCGTACACCTTCTCCACATCATAGCGGTTATTTCGTTTTATCTTCACTACTTTGTAAGGTCCAAAAACTTCGGTTTCAGTTGCAACCCTGGTCCAAACTGCGTTCTCTTGATAGCAACTAGCTCATCTAGCTCGTACTTGTTGCTGTCCTTCCTTTTCTTATCATAGGTCTTTCTGTTTTCTTCCTGTACTTTCTGGATTTGTTCTTTGGCCTTCTGCCTCAGTTCTTCTCTCTGTTCGTTGTGTTGTTCTGCTAGCTCTTGCTGCAGTAGTTCAACAATTTGTAGGTCATCTTTACATTTCATCTTTGAGCCCACCATCAACTCAAAAGGTGTGGTATCTGTACTCCTCTGGTATGTGTTGTTCAGCGCTCTCTGTACTCTGCTCACATGTTTGTACCATAACGATTTGTCCTCTATACACAGCTTCGTAAACATTGGGTGAGTATGCGGTGAACCCTCTCCACCTGACCGTTTCCTCGTGGTGCTCCCGTCGTGATCTTCGCATGCTCTATGTTTTCATCTAGACAGTATTTCGTGAAGTCGCCACTCGTGAATGCTGTTCCTCTATCAGTTATGATTCTGGTAGGGTTGCCAAATATCTGCTGGTGTGCTTGCATCTTCGTCAGTACTTCTGCGGATGTTGTCGACTTCGTGGGGTAAAGCCACACAAACTTCGTAAAGGCATCAATCACTGTCAAAATATGATTGTACTGCTTCCTCGTCTCCGTGAGTGGTCCTATGTGATCTAAATGAAGGGTATGCAGGGTGTTCCTTCTTTATTGATTGGATTGGATGGAAATTCATTGAACGCACATCTTTGTTCTCCACCAAAATTAAATCTGTCATCCTTTCTGAGTAAATCCGTCAATGGTTTTGCAATCTTTGCGTAGTCTTTGATATACTTTCTGAAGTATGAAGTTAATCCAATAAAACTCATCACCTGTTTTGTGTTCTTTGGTTCTGGGAATCTCACCACAGCGTCTATCTTCTCACGGCTGGGTCGTACTTCTCCGTCTTTGATACGATGTCCTAGGAACTCAATCTCTTCATTTAAAAGCCTTGCCTTCTTCCAATTTATCTCTAGACCATAATCAGCTGCCACATTCAGAACTTGCTGTAGTCTTTCCACGGCTTCAACCTCGCTGATTGCTGGAATAATAATATCGTCTATAAATATCATCATCACATTCTTTGCTATTAGATCTCTGAATATAATCGTTATAAATCTCATGAAACACTTAGGCGATGAAGTCAATCCAAATGGTGCCTCAGAAATTCGAACTGCCCATGATGCGTCACAAATGATGTGTATGGCACTGACTCCTCGCTCACCTTCAAATGAAAAAATCCGTTTTGAGATCTAATACGCTAAATATCTTGCCGTCTTTCAGTTTGTCAATCACGTCATCTATGATTGGCAAAGGGAATTCATCTTTAAGAATCTTCTTGTTTAGTAGCCTGTAGTCGACACAGACTCTAGTAGTGTCATCTTTCTTCTTGACCAACACCAGGGGACTAGCATATTCAGAAAAACTTACCCGCGCAATGCCTTTCTCTATCCACTCCTCTACCTGGTCTTCCACTAACTTTTGCTCCGTCAACGCCAGCCGTCGTGGGCGTTGGGCAACTGGGATGTCGTCCTTCAACATAATCTTCAATTGTACTGGTGCTTCTTTAGTTTGGCACGGTTTGTAATCCAATACCATTTGCTCCACCTGCTCTCGAGTGTTTACACCTGCTGCACAACCTGTTAACTCAATTTGGTTAGCAAAACAATCAACTCTCTTCCACCATTCATCATCTTTCGGGTACAACTTCGCCTCTCCATCACATAACACCATCACTAATTCACTCAGAAATTCTTGCCCTAAAATAACCGTAAACGGCATACAGTCTCTAGGCACTACATGGAATGTCACGTCTTCGTAGAGCTCTCCGTCGATCGTCAAGTTAGCACGAAACTGTCCGCTCGATTTCACCTTTGTTTGGCCAAGTCCAGATATCACCAAGTTGTCGTCGTATTTCTCGATGTTAAACGCCATAAACTGGTCGTCGGCCACTAGATTCGCACATGATCCTGTGTCTAGTAATGTCTTGACTTGAAAACCACACATTTCCATCATTTTCATGGGTTTTTCTGCACTTTCAACTTAAACTCGTCTTTGTTATTGTTTTGAATGTGAAACATTCCGCCATATTCTCCGTTTTCATTGTCAAACGTGAACTCTCGCTCCTCATTGGCTGTTGTCGTGTTTTGACAATCACTTGCAAACATGGCCGCCCTCGGCTTCATGTTTGGTTGGTCGAATCTTCGAGGCGTCGTCTTATTGGCTGGCACTCCGGCGCCGCCAAATTTGAATGCGTTTCCGCCGCTTCCGCTGCCAACAGCGCCATCACGTCTAGCGGAGGATTGTGGAACCTCGACTTTGCAATGCTTACTCAAATGTCCGAATGCATTACAGCGAAAACACTTGATTCCTGTGGGACAGTCGCTCGCCATATGGTCATTCTCCCCACAGTTGTAGCACCGTCTCCGCTGCTGACCACCTGTCTGCTGTTTGCCACTCGTCGTTGGTCGTCTCGAACCTTGTCGCTCGCTGGTCTCCTTTGGTGCAGAGCTTCTTTTTAGCCTCTGACCTCTCCTTCATTTGTTCATACAGCTTTAATCTATCTTTGAGTACTGAGTATGTAACAGCGCCATAAAGTATAGTCTTGTTTACTTCACTATCTTGAATGCCCTCAACAATGTACTGTATTGCCACATTGTCATTGAACCTAGCGCGCTTGCCCATCTCCTTCATCTTTAGCATGTACTGCATGTAGGTTTCACCAGGTTCCTTCTTCCTAGCTGCCATCAGCTCATGCATCTCTTTGCTGTTGATCTTTTCAGGGAACTCTTGTAACAATGCCGCTTTCAGTTCTTTGAAGCCTTTGAACACCTTCTCCGTCTTTAACCATAGTGCTGCTGTACCTTCTAGTGATCTTCTTGCAATAATGAGCTGCTGCTGAGGTGTCCAATTGAATATTTCTGCGTTGTCCTCAATGTCTTCTGCCCACTTCACAGCAGAATAGGTATCGTCATCGCCGTTGAATTTGGTTATGTTGTAGAATCCGTCTAAATAGGTTGCAAACAACTTCTCCGGTTTTTCCGTCTTATCAGTCGTCTTTTCTGATTCCGTCGTCATTGTGATTGTATCGTCTTCTTTGGTTTATTCGTCTTTTCGTCTTTGAGGTTATGAAAAATAACCACGCCGGTCACGTCGTAAAAATTTTGGGATGATCCCGGACGAGCCCCAAAATTTGTAGGGATTATCGATTAAATGAAATAATTGGTTTTTCAACTCACTTCAGTCTTTTATTATCACTTTTACTATTTTAGAATATTAATTTCGTCTTATCACTTTCTTCTTCCTTTTACGTACGCCATTCGTCTTCTCTCTCCCTCACACATCATTCTATCTCATCTCATTCGTCTCAACCAATCATTATGTCATATCTTCCTCTTAGTCTCACTTATCCTTTATCTCACTCATTTACACATCCTACATCAATGAAAAGATTTTTTGTTTTAAGTGACAAAGTTCGATTTCCAGGTAGTAGGCACGACCGAACGGGTTTTTTCATAAATTATGTTGTATTTACATCGTTGGTTTGGACATAAAGACGACGGCAGGTTCACCACCTGTTACGTTGTACCACTTCTTGGTACCACTTCTTCGATGAAAGGTTGGTCAAAAAGACTTCATCGTCTCTGAAAAACTGACGGTGTGTCCGTCCTGAATATGTTTTACGATTGTAATATAAATAAATATTTCTGTCTGTGGTTCATTACACTTTACATAACAGGACCCTGATCCTGGCTTTGTTTGAACTAATTAATTGTAGCAATTATATTAAAATGTTTGCGTTCGTGTAATAATCCCGTGAATAAGCAACATTGATATATGTTTGTCGCTAATTTATTTAAACTCTATAACATAAACGAAGATAACATAATATAGATGTTACATTATCTTCGGTTATATTGTACAATTTACATGAATTGGCGGATTCTAAAATATAACCGAAGATAATATAGATATAATATAGACCAAAGTTAATATAACTTATTCACATTGATTCGTCGGGGATTAATCCCGGAATTTCATAGCTGTTGACACGATGAAAACTGGTGTATACTCCACTCGCCTACAGAGATCATCAATCTTTGTAAATAGAATTGATATATGTTCGTATAGTTTAAACAATTTTAGATGGTTTGCATGCCATTAGAGTCAAAAGTGGTTTGAATGAAAAGAGATTAACAAAAAAAATAAATAGAGTTAGGGGGAAACGAACTGTGGAAAACGAAAGTCTTACGATAAAATTCAGGACCCGAGCCTATCGCAGTCTTTATGACCAAGCTAGTGATATAAATATTTCACAAGTACATACCACTTGGGGATCGAACTCGAGTCTTTTGACTCAATTTTGGATTAGCCAACCACTCGAGTATCGCGACTGCTTATGTAAGCTCGTGTGTTTTCATTAGTGATTGGTGATAAGATATGGATACATCAATTATTGCATATAAAGATCTTTTACGGGTGTATAATCTTTCATATGCATCGGAAAAAATGTTTGTCTCTAGCAGTATTTACACCTACAAAGTGCAGCTTCGAAAGCTGGGACACTAACAATTAGGACATAGGCTTCTCCCTTAAGTATGACTTGCCACTCAAGGCATCGGATCACCGGTCAGCTTAATTTTTGGCAGGTTGCGAGAACATTATGCTGCCTTTTGTCGGTTTCCATTACGTTATTCAAGACTTTTGCTTTTGTCGTCTTGTACTCGCAGGAAGAAGTTGAGTGGAATATCCTTATTGGGGTTACCACATTGCATACAGAACTTTATTTTGGCTAATATTTGTACCTTTCGAGAATATTGCCACCCCCTTTCTTCTCAAGGGGCTCGTAAGAGTCGACTAAAGATAAAGCCTTGAAAATGCAATTGGCTACGGACAGATGGCGGTGTAACGATCTCGAATTATATACCGGACTAAAATTAGCAGACCCTTGACGTGCAGCTGTGTCAAGGTGTCTGATACAGCGGTCGCCAATCGGCTTGCCGAGCGTGGCAATAATGGCAAACCGTCCTACGGGGAGGCCTTTGTGCAACAGTGGACTATTGAATGAATGAATGAATGAAAAATCATTTATTCAGCACAAGTCAAAATAATAACAAGCATAACCAAATAAAAAAACGGAAAACAAAATTGTGCCAAAAAGGGGTTGGCTCAGCATATGCTAAGCAAGGAAAATCCCGCTCAGCGCTGATTTTAAGCCAAATAACCTTGTTATTGGCGTAACGAACGCCGCATATTTCTTATGTAGTTAAAGTTCTAGCTAACTGAAGGGTCACATACGTAAGTTACATACCATATAACTTATATTATAAATTAACGGGCAATAATTAAAAGTATAAATACACACATTATATACACATACAATACAATACTAAAACTAAAGGGCTAAATAATATAACTAAACATGTAATAAAATAGTAACTAATATATAAATATCGGTGTTAAGTTGCAATAATTTAAAATAATAAAAATAAATATCTTCACGCAATTCCCAATACAAGGGTAGACAGAGGTCAAGTCTAGACAATTAAGTCCCTTTGTCCCACCTTCCACCGAAGATATTTTCGGGACAACGTGATAGGTGGTGAGCCCGTCGCCGTCTATAGACGTACGTCTAAAGACGTAAATGTCCAAGCCAACGATGAAATTCGTACATAAGTTTTTGAAAAACTCATTGGTACTGCCACCTGGGGATCGAACTCGGGTCTCTCGACTCGAAATTCCGACCACCCAACAACTCGGCTATCGTGACTTTTTTGCAATAATTTAAAAAAAATAATAATTATAGTTAAAGCAGGTTTTAGGGAATAGTAACACGAGTACTAAAGAAAGATCATAGCAAAAATGCTACGTTATATTATGGAAATATTGTGTTGGAGGTCTTCATGTTGCCTTTGCGTCTCGATGAGGATTTTTTTTAGTTTTAATTTAAATGTGTTAATATTCTTGACATTTCTAATTGGCAGTGGAATGTTATTCCAACATTTTGAGGCAGCGTATCTGAAACTGCCTCGAAACGCCGCGGTTCTGTGGAGTTGAATAGATAGTTGCTGTGCACACTGCCTACTTATGTAACCTCTGTTTTGGGATACTAACATTAGCTTTCTATATAGATACCCAGGCATTCCCAAGGGCTCCTCTCTTTATTTCACGTCTTCAAGTTTTTTGCTGACTCTTCTCAGTCAACACAAGTCACACAGTAAAATATCTTCACGCTGTTCCCAGTATTAGGGTAGATAGAGGTCATGACAATGAAGTTTTCGACACTACTTTTTTCGAAGACTTCATGATACAATGAGACAGGTGGTGAGTCTGTCACTATCTTTTTGTATGCCCACAACATAAACGGTACATAAGTTTTGAAAAACACTCAGTGGTACTAGCTTACCGTCTGGGGTTCAAGTTCGGGTCTCTTGGTTCGAATTCCAAACACCAAACCGCTCGGCTATCGTGACTACAAAAGATAAAAATAAATAAAGCTATAATGAGGGAAAGGGACATTAGAAGAGCCATCAAATAGCCATAAAATTTTGTCTCTACTCAGATAATGAACCACTATTCTTATTCTGATATTCTTCTTCTGATTTCTTTTAATGATTTAAATATTGACCACCCGATAGCCTAGTTGACAGTAGGCCTGTCTGCGAAGCTAAGGGTTGCGGATTGGAGTCCCGTTAGGGGGAAACGCAAAGTTATGAATAAGAATGTCAGTTGAGTCATGGATATTTGGACGTATACATAAATATTTACTCTCACCGTCTAGGACTGCCAGGTTAGTATTAGGAAAATGCGGAAAGACGATTGATGAATGAATGATTATAAGGTTTCAGGGAGTTGTTAACACCTTGTGATGATCCGACACTTCACACATAACAATATTACAAACATAGCACAAAGTCCTTAAACAAAAGTATGTCATTCCCATATATCTTTATGTAGGAAAATATAAGCAGGCAAAATAAAAGTAGCGTCTGAATTGTAAACAAAGTGTGAGCGAGCCGCGCGATTCCGTTCCATTGTAATAACTAAAAAAAATGTTTTCGGTGAAAAGTAGTTCGAAAGGACTTAAATTTATGGACTTCTGGTTACCTCAGTATAGGGAATGACGTGAAGATATTTTTTGTAAGCTTAAAAGCTTGCCTATCGACATTGAAATACATTGTAAACCTAGCATACAATAGTGAACGGCCATACGGATTGATATCTTTTGAGGCGACAAACAGCCTCGGCTCACTGTCCTCTGTATGTACTGGCGGATATGTATCATCATCCTCATTGCGGCCTATACAAGTTCACTGCAGGACATAGGCCACTCCCATAGGAGAGGATTTGTCACAAACGCCACGCTTTGCAAGCGGGTTGCCAATCGTCGTACTCGACAACTCGCCGATGAATTTCGAATTGAAAAATATTCACTTATTTATTTCAAGAACAAATGTATTTCTTTGCGCATCGTCCCTGATTAGTTAAAGCGTTAGACAAAGAGAACAAACCCACATCCTTACATTTAGGTGTAACTTTTCACGCAAAATATCAAATAGCGTATGTTACCCGGTTCGAAGAGAAGAAATGCGTGTTGCATTTTTTTTACCATCAATGGACACTGCTTTCGCATCGCTTTCTTCATACAAAACCTTATGCAATACAAAAGAAATAAAGAGTAAATTATAAAGTCCTCATTTAAGTTAGATTAATAGTATGTTTTCTTGGAGTTTAATAAAACCGGAGAAAGTTTACAAATGACTGGAGAGTTTTAAACCTTTCAACTCAAGTTTATTGGTAAGCTCATCATAAACAAGCGACTCTAATTTTTTCTCGCCTTTTTGTTTCATGATATTAAAATACGACTTCCTTTTGATGAAATGTTTCCTACGGAGTGTAATTAAAATTAAAATATGTTTTCACTTTTTAATTTTCTAAGTGTTTACCTCAAATTTTGTTAAGGAAAATACGTTATACCTACATATAAAATTATAGGCACATGATCGTTTAACAATACTGGGGTGGACAGAGGTCTAGACAGCTTAGTTCTTCCGTTTCATATATTTGTGTTGAGCTTATGCAGAAGCAGCGTGGCAAGTGGTGATCCAGTCGCAGTCTTAGCATCAATTTCAGCGATAAAAATAACACACAACATTCAATAAAACCTTCTGCCTTTTAATGGTATCGATATAAATCTCGCATTTAAATTAAGAGGTTTGTTATCCTTAAAAGTTGGCTTAAAATAAACTTAAATCTATTAACAACTGGCAGTGGGCAGCGACTCAGCTTTTGCTGTCACTAGATGTGTATCTCAAGCCGCGCTGTTGTCCAAGCTGGCCGGCCAGTCTGAGGTATAAGACGGGAGTCGTCGTATACATATACGTTAATTTTTTCAGACATCATTACAAAAAAAAATTAAATAAATAGACATAGCCACTACAATACTCAGAAATTTAGGAGAGACTCACCCTGTTTTGATGTGCGTGTACTGTAACATTAATGTTATGTGTATGTGTGGGTAATACTCATGTTATACATCTTCGGTGTTACAAAATAAAAATAACTGAAAAAATTTTATACCGTGTGCCAATCTACGCGTGTGATTAAATAATAAAACACCACTTTATGACAAGACTTCACAGTAAATTATCAATAATTCATTCACCACTGTATATAATTAAACACACATTTTTTTATCTTCACGCATTTCCCAAAACAGGGACAGCCAGAGGTGTAGACAATTTAGTCCTTTCCACATTTCACCACAGATTATTTACTGTCTTTACATCTAAACCAAAGATATAAATCATGGAAAAGTTATGGAAGTTTGAAAAGCTTATTGAATAGAGTCTAACTCGTATTCCGATCACACAAGCCCTCAGCTATCGTGACTTTTTGATCTAGAAAAACACACATAAATATAGCCACGTGAGTGCGTGTGTCGTCAATTACCTACCATCCTCTTGATGTCGTATAAGATGTTTATGTGCGAGTGCGTTCTAAAATTTCACTTATTCATCATCATCATATCAGCCGCAAGAAGTCCACTGCTGGATGTAGGCCTCCCCTAAAGATTTCCAATACGACCGGTTGTTTGCGGCCTGCATCCAGCGTCTTCCCGCGACCTTGATCAAGTCGTCCGACCATCTAGTCGGTGGATGTCCGACGCTGCGCTTGCCGGTACGTGGCCGCCATTCCAGAACCTTTCTGCCCCATCAGCCATCGGTTCTACGCGCTATGTGCCTCGCCCACTGCCACTTCGAGGAGCTAATCCGCTGGGCTATGTCGGTGACTTTAGTTCTTCTACGGATCTCATCATTCCTAATGTGATCTCGTAGAGAAACTCCGAGCATAGCCCTCTCCATAGCTCTTTGAGCGACCTTGAGCCTTCTTATGAGGCCCATAGTAAGGGACCACGTTTCGGACCCGAAAGTCATCACTGGTAACACACATTGGTCGAAGACTTTCGACTTCAGGGACTGAGGTATTTTGGACGAGAAGACACTCCGGAGCTTCCCGAACGCTGCCCAGCCGAGTCGGATTCGTCAAAAGACCTCGTCCTTGAAGCTGGAACTGTCTGCCTTGATCAACTGACCCAAGTAGACATACTGGTCAACAACTTCAAGAACTGAGCTCCCAACACATACAGGTGAAAGTGCAATATGGACATTCGACATAATCTTCGTCTTGTCCATATTCATTCTAAGACCCACCTGTTGGGAAACTTCATTTAGGTCATTGAGCATGATGTTCAAATCCTCCAGCGACTCCGCCATGACCACAATATCGTCGGCAAATCGAAGTTGAGTGATATACTCGCCATTTATTGATGCCAAGTCTTTTCCATTCCAGGAGCTTGTTAATTATTAATAATTTTCCAGTAATTTTTCATCTCTCACCAAAAGAAGTAGTTAGGTATAATTTACTGTAGCGGATGTTGGACTGCAGGAAAAGGGTAGCTACCCGCCAGGTCGAGTGACCGTGACCTGGGGAGGACGTCTCCTCCTTAAGTGTGCATGCATGTAATCGTGCGAACGTCGATAGCGCGATGTAGGACGTCGATGTGTTTCCTGAATCCGCCACTAGCGAGCTTCCAATGTGGAGACATAGATGTCGCCACATCACTCCCCTGCTAAGACTGTAGGTTGAAAGTGCGGAGAGCTTGACGTTGAGCAATCTGGCGTTGCGGTGAGAGGCTGTTACCAGATCTACAGTGAGTCGAGATGTATGGTCACAATGCCGATGCCGCAGTGTCAGCCTGAGGAGAAGGGGGCCCGCCGTTGATAATCCTCAGTGGCTGACAGGACTAGGACGCACGCGTTGTGCCGACAGTAGTCCGGTGCTGTGACTGCGTTGATGACGTCGTTGTTGTTGTTCGAGAAGCTCGCTGCGTTGTTCTTCTGTGGTCACCGTCGGTTGGCGGTGAGATCACGTCGGGGTCGCCAGTGTAGCGGATGATGAGCTGCAGGAAAAGGGTTGCAACCCGCCAGGTCGGGTGATCGCGACCTGGAGAGGACGTCTCCTCCACAGTATGCGCTATCGGTAATCGTATATATGCTTGTAAGTGTGCGAACTTCGATAGCGCGATGTAGGTCGTCGATGTGTTTCCTTAATCCGCCACTAGCGAGCTTCCAATGTGGAGACTTAGATGTCGCCACTAATGGGTTCGATTCCCGCTATAGACACATGTTGACTTTATTGCCGATGAAAATGATGAAAATGAGATGATAAAAGATTAAGAACAAGGTCGTAAGGTTGCCGATGTAATAAAAATAATATTTCAATTTCGTGTGAGGGGCTTCGTGTTTAACATTACAGTTCGTAGCATCTCGTAGCGACGTAGCTTTTATCTTTGAAATAAATATTTATGAAAAAACCGATAACGAGTAGTTACAGACTTATTTTAAATAAGTGTAGGTTTGAGTTACGGGTGAAATGGGAGATAATATATTATTATTTTTAGTGACTGTACAATATACTTACATAGGTAAATATTAATATAAATATCTAAATATGACTCTAGTAAAAACATTCATAATATATACATACATACATATCATCACGCCTCTTTCCCATAGGGGTAGGCAGAGACCACTTCTTTCCACTTGCTACGATCCTTACATACTTGTTTCGCTTCGTCCACTTTCATTATTCCCTTCATACATTCTCTTCGATTCAGGGTACTCTTGACCTGGCCTTTTTTCTGGCTCTTATCTCAACTGACTCTCTGTTTTCATGTTTCTTCTGCCATACCCAACTTTCACTTCCGTACATGAGTTTCGGAACCAAAACTCCCCTATGCACAGCCAAACGAGCCTTGTTAGACACCATCCGACTGCTCATAAAGGAGTGCAAAGCTCCATTCACCATGTTTCCTGCATTCACTCTTCTTTCAATATCACTCTCACACTTTCCATCTCTTGTGAACTTTGAACCCAGATACACAAACTCATTCACCTGTTCAATTTGTTCATCTCCAATCACTATATTGCAGTATGTCATGACCTCATCTCTTTCAAACACCATTATTTTCGTCTTCTTTACATTCATCTTCATCCCCTTTCTAACAAAATCTTCACTCATAGCAGTTACCATCTCCTGTAGCTCCTCGGCTGAAGACGCAAGTAATACTTGATCATCAGCATAGAGAAAAAATTTGACGAGTAACTCATTCATTCTCAACCCACTTTCATTCTCTTTTAAATCTGTCAAGCAATTGTCCATAAACAGATTAAACAGCCACGGTGACGCTACACATCCCTGTCTAACACCTTTTTCGATATTAAACCATTCAGTGTATGCCCCGTTTATCCTTACACAAGCACAGGAATCCTATAAAGAGATTGCAATGCTCGTATGAGGATACTGCTGACACCTTTCACGGACAATGCTGACCACAATTCATTCCTCACCAATCTATCATAGGCCTTTTTCTAAATCCACGAACGTGCAATAAACCTTCTGGTTTTTAGCCAGACACTTTTTGGCTATGCACCGCAAGGAAAAGACCTGATCCGTACACCCCATTCCCTTTCTAAATCCCGCTTGTGCATCCCATACTTTTTCGTCCGTTTCATTCACAACCCTTTCAATCAACACTTTCGCATACAATTTACCGACGACGTTGAGAAGGCTTATACCGCGGTAAATTACGCAGTCCTGCCGTGACCCTTTTCCCTTATATAATGGCACGATTACGGCTTTGCACCAATCTCCCGGTACTTGCCCATTTTGCCAGCACAAATTGAAAAAGCGGTACAGCTGACTAGCCACTAAGCCCTGTCCAGTCCTCAGCATCTGGACTTACCAAATCTCATACTTTTCAACGCTTTTACTATTTCATCCACAGCCTTTTGTACATCTTTATCCATCCACACATTATACTTCTTTCTCGCTTCCTTTATCTCGTCATTCGTCGCCTTTTGAAGTTTTTGGTTAGCTTTTGTTGCTAACCAATCCAACCACGCTTTCTTCTTTTCTTGCACAGCCTTTTGTACATCTTTATCCATCCACACATTATACTTCTTTCTCGCTTCCTTTATCTCGTCATTCGTCGCCTTTTGAAGTTTTTGGTTAGCTTTTGTTGCTAACCAATCCAACCACGCTTTCTTCTTTTCTTGCACAGCCTTTTGTACATCTTTATCCATCCACACATTATACTTCTTTCTCGCTTCCTTTATCTCGTCATTCGTCGCCTTTTGAAGTTTTTGGTTAGCTTTTGTTGCTAACCAATCCAACCACGCTTTCTTCTTTTCTTGCACAGCCTTTTGTACATCTTTATCCATCCACACATTATACTTCTTTCTTCCTTTCCTCCGTTTAGCTACTCCGCATACCTCAACAGCACCATTCACGACTTCTTTCTTAAATGTCTCCCACAAATCTTCAATCACACATATCTCTTCTATGCCTTTAAAATTTTCTATCAGTTTCTCTACATACTCGTCTTTCTTATCTTTTTCTTGTAGATTTTCCACTTTTATTCTGTCCAAAACACTCGTAGGCTCGGCTCCTCGGTGTCGCCACCGTTTAAAGATGCCATGTATTCGGGCTATGACCAGGAATTGGTCTGTGTCAAGGCCTACACCGCGGTATGCTCGAGTGTCTAGCAGGTTCTTCCTCAATCTTTGATCCACAATAACAAAATCAATTATACTTCTAGACTCACCCTCAATTCTTGTATACAAATGGATCTTTTTGAGATCAAACATTGTATTGGCCACGCAAAGATTGCATTCCAAGCATACTTCAAGTAGGCTTCTCCCATTTTCGTTCACTCTCTCGTCCCCAAATGTACCCAGTACTCGTTCATACCCATCACGCTTTACTCCAACCTACCCATTAAAGTCCCCTAACATCACGATCCGTTCATTTTCTCCGCATTTATTCAAGACCTCTCTCATGCTATCCCAAAATTCCACTCTCTCTTTTTGGGCTTTTAATGACCCACCCCCTCGCAGATCCGTCGGTGCATAGATCCTATATCCATATTTAACCTAACTCAGAGGAGTCTTGGGCTTACACATTCATGCTCTATCACACATTCAACTATTCGAGAGGAAAGAATCACACCAACTCCCTGACAGCCTCGGCTGGTTTGGGGGACTCCCGACCAGTATGCCGTGTAGGGACCATGAACCGTGGTGTCACATCCTTTCCTCTTGGTTTCGTTCACGCACAGGATATCAATACATCGTTCGTCCATCATCTGACATACTTCATCTACCTTACCATCCATTCCTCCTCTTATATTCAACGTAGCGAAGCGGCTCTCCATGGGCCGCTTTTCGCCCCCGCGAGAAACGAGACGTGATGGGTGGCGAACCACTTCGCCGCCATTTTGGTAAGTAAAATTCACCATTGCGTTCCCACGAGTAGCAAGGGAAAGGTTAGTCCACCCCAGCAGAGCCCCGCATGCCAGGGTAAGGCTAGCCTAATTCTGGGTCGCCCGGTCCCAGGGCAGTGTGGCACGCTAACGACTAGGCTTGCCCCTAGCCATGCATCCATCCGCGCGGCAGACGTTGGATTGGCGGAGAGAATAGGAGTAAGGAAAGGGAAGTATAGGTTGTGAGAAAAGGAAGATTGGTAAGTTAAGGTGGGAATTAGGAAAGGTAGGATATTACCGCCCAGGAAGGCAAGGGATAGGACAGTAATAGCTAGGGAAGCCGGGGTCGCATACCACAACTACCGGACAGGTAAGTTAGGATGAGTATCCCTGACTCGTTTACTGATTTATAATACACCAGACAAATGTTTGTTTCAAGAAGATCAGCAAAACTTACTTAACAGCCTGTTAAAGTCCACTGCAGAACATAGGCCTCTCCCATAGGGAGAATTTGCCATAATCGCCACGCTTGGCGGCGGCAAGCGGATTGGCAATCGCAGTGCCAGACCAGTCGTTATCCCGCCATCTATCGGTTGCCATAATGATATTCAAGGCTGTTTCCGTCAGCAAGGCTGTTTCAGTCGTCACTTACGACACCCACGGGAAGAAAGGGAATGGCAATATTCTTACGCCGTTACCATAGCCAAATTATTAATAATCATTAATATTTGAAGAATCTGGTGCAGAAATTAACAAAAAGATGGGAGTAACACAGATACCTCCTTTAAAGTTAATCAATGTCCTGGTGTCACATCCCGTGATGGCTGTAGGAGATTCATTGTTATCTCCGGAAAAATTATTCGCGGCAACTCATTTAGAATTACAAATTAGGGACAAATCGAACGATGTACTAGAAATTGAACAAACCGTTTTAAAAATTCTGCATTACACATTTTTAAAAGAAAAAGAGAGATAATGGGACATAGAGATTGGGAGAGATAGAGAGACAGAGACCCACCACCTGTCGCTTATTGGGAACACGTATTAAATATAAAAAATACCATGCTCTTATTAAAAATAAATTATCACCGGGCCGTCGATACAAACCTAAAAAATAATAAATGCAACAATGATGACAATACAATATTCATAACAATATTATTACCTAATAGAAAGCAAACCGTTTTTATTAAATAAGTCTGTAGAGACTGTTTATGCCTAATATTCTGATTATTATTTATTGGTATATAATAACTCCATTTTTGTGGACATAAACAGGCCAGAACAACATTTTAATTTCATAATTTTTCGTATTTGTTTCTGGATAAGTTTCGAAACATATACACATTCCTCCTAATTAATGTAAGGTTATTTCATTCTGTTATAAAAATTTCAATATCAAATTAATTATGAGAGGTAATGAAGGTTCTACTTATCAGATAAGCTCATAAATTCTTTGCCTTTATCATTTGCAGTGTGATGTTAATTTATCAAGCACTTTAACAGTGCCACGCATCAGCTTTTGTTGTTGCATGAATGGGGCTCGACCGGGGAAGTACCACGACCTCTGCGTTTCGTCTGTTGAATGCAGGTAACTGAGGCCCACACCCCTCCCCAATTCTGGGGGGCTCTTAAACCGCATCTGCTATGGGCAGTGGTAATCACTTACCATCATGTAAGCCACCTGCTCGTTTGCCTCCCTTTTCTATAAAAAATGAGCCACACCATTGAAACTATGTCACACACGCATAAGTTGACATTTTAAATCTTTCTATCGTACCTTAAGGACTGTGGGGACATCTAATTGATTAGAAATTTGCTAATTTCATGCTCAATATCCATAACTTTTCGACTATGCCAATATCAATACGATAAATCTACACATTTGTGATGCATTTTGTTAAATTTTCAAGTATGTCAGCGATAACGGACTTATTGTTGTTAAAAATATTGGAAATAATACAAAAGTATGAGGTATTTTTCATTTTGTAATAATGGCAAATTAGCCTCGTTACCAGTACTCGTTGCTAGCACTAGTACTAGGCAGTAGGCTATATTGGCATTGTCAAAATACAAAATGATATAAATGACCAGATCTCTCACACCCGAGATGCTGCAAATCTATCTGTCAGTTCAGTTTTGGACTGGTATTTATGGAAATGGTTACTCACGATCCGTTAATCATAATCATAACAGTCTGTAAAAGATCACTGCAGGACAGAGGCGTCTACAGTATAGGACGGTTTGCCATTATCGCTACGTTTCTGCCAAAGAAAGTTGAATGCAATGGAGAGGCGAACTCTTCGTTAAATCTTCGTAAACTCTTCGTAATCGCGTTACCTTGGAATACCGAAAACGAAACAAAGAGTTTCGAAATATCGAAGTATTCGAAGTACCCGCAGATTTGAAAGATGACATCACTAAAATGTATAAAAAAGAAATGAAAGCAATTATTCACGGTCTAATCACAATAAATACAAAGCAAAGTAAAAAAATAGAACTTAACAGATTAACTAAGTGAATAGTATTTTTCAAGATGGTTATCCCGCCATTTGTCAGTAGCCAATGGTACGTACCATTAGGCTTTTTTAAGGGAATAGACAATACCCAAGTTACCACGGTCACGTAATAGTCCATTACAACAACCACGGGAAGTGCGGGTATAGATTTTATATTGATATCACACTGCATTTGTATTTTTTAAATGTAAAAAAACCTCAAATAAAATATCTAACGCTATTGACTAAATTGTAATATTTGTTACATTGTATACCGTAGACGTTTATACATAGTATACCGTATACGTAGGTATATGCGCAACATAGAGTACCAGTAACATTTTAAAAATTTCCAAATCATTGCGTACCAGGAACGCATTTTAGAGCCTAAACATTAGTAACACAGTGTTGGAGCGTAGCCAGCGGGCTCAATAAACAACATGGTATTTACATAACGCAGCCGGAGACTAGCAGAATTAATAATTAAGTCCTTAAGATAGATGGATAAGATAATTTGAGGCGTGGCTGCTTTTGGCTTTGAGTAAAATATTATTTTTATTAAAGTAATGAAAAACACAAGACTTTTTTTGTTGTTCTTTTTTACAGTCTATCAAAGTGCTCTGCTTCATACATCCACCGACTCTCTGCAACATTCTGCAGGTACCTGCATACTACATGCTACAACTTGTAGGGGAACGCTCTACGTGGCATCTACCATCTTCTTACATAGATTAATATTTATATTGACATATTCATCATAGAAATATTAGCTTCGTAAACAGGATCGTTACCGAAGTGGTCGTTGTCAAAATCTATCAAAAAACAAATTTAAATAAATAATATCTACAAATAATATAAAAAATACTTCTACGGATTCCAATAACTAAATAATGACATGTTTACTTCATTAATATGTATTTCGAATATAGTCCAATGGCGGTAACTATGAGAATTCCGCCATTGAACTATATTCAGTACAACTGGACTAATGATAACGGGCAAGCGATAACTTAGTCCAACTTTATCCAATAGAACTTGTTCCGAAGTACCAAACTGTAGCAATAATAAATGTCAAGCGTCAACTTTAGGTGTCGTGTGTCGGCAGCTCGCGTAGATTTGAACATAACAATGATGGCTTACCAACTGGGGATCGAAATCGGGTCTCTTGACTCGAATTCAGATCAGCAAAACTTACTTAACAGCCTGTTAAAGTCCACTGCAGAACATAGGCCTCCCATAGGAGAATTTGCCATAATCGCCACGCTTGGCGGCGGCAAGCGGATTGGCAATCGCAGTGCCAGACCAGTCGTTATCCGCCATCTATCGGTTGCCATAATGATATTCAAGGCTGTTTCCGTCAGCAAGGCTGTTTCAGTCGTCACTTACGACACCCACGGGAAGAAAGGAATGGCAATATTCTTACGCCGTTACCATAGCCAAATTATTAATAATCATTAATATTTGAAGAATCTGGTGCGAAATTAACAAAAGATGGGAGTAACACAGATACCTCCTTTAAAGTTAATCAATGTCCTGGTGTCACATCCCGTGATGGCTGCGGGAGATTCATTGTAATCTCCGGAAAAATTATTCGCGGCAACTCATTTAGAATTACAAATTAGAGACAAATCGAACGATGTACTAGAAATTGAACAAACCGTTTTAAAAATTCTGCATTACACATTTTTAAAAGAAAAAGAGAGATAATGGGACATAGAGATTAGGAGAGATAGAGAGACAGAGACCCACCACCTGTCGCTTATTGGGAACACGTATTAAATAGAAAAAATACCATCCTCTTATTAAAAATAAATTATCACCGGGCCGTCGATACAAACCTAAAAAATAATAAATGCAACAATGATGACAATACAATATTCATAACAATATTATTACCTAATAGAAAGCAAACCGTTTTATTAAATAAGTCTGTAGAGACTGTTTATGCCTAATATTCTGATTATTATTTATTGGTGTATAATAACTCCATTTTGTGGACATAAACAGGCCAGAACAACATTTTAATTTCATAATTTTCGTATTTGTTTCTGGATAAGTTTCGAAACATATACACATTCCTCCTAATTAATGTAAGGTTATTTCATTCTGTTATAAAAATTTCAATATCAAATTAATTATGAGAGGTAATGAAGGTTCTACTTATCAGATAAGCTCATAAATTCTTTGCCTTTATCATTTGCAGTGTGATGTTAATTTATCAAGCACTTTAACAGTGCCACGCATCAGCTTTTGTTGTTGCATGAATGGGGCTCGACCGGGGAAGTACCACGACCTCTGCGTTTCGTCTGTTGAATGCAGGTAACTGAGGCACACCCCTCCCCCAATTCTGGGGGCTCTTAAACCGCATCTGCTATGGGCAGTGGTAATCACTTACCATCATGTAAGCCACCTGCTCGTTTGCCTCCCTTTTCTATAAAAAAAATGAGCCACACCATTGAAACTATGTCACACACGCATAAGTTGACATTTTAAATCTTTCTATCGTACCTTAAGGACTGTGGGGACATCTAATTGATTAGAAATTTGCTAATTTCATGCTCAATATCCATAACTTTTCGACTATGTCAATATCAATACGATAAATCTACACATTTGTGATGCATTTGTTAAATTTTCAAGTATGTCAGCGATAACGGACTTATTGTTGTTAAAAATATTGGAAATAATACAAAAGTATGAGGTATTTTCATTTTGTAATAATGGCAAATTAGCCTCGTTACCAGTACTCGTTGCTAGCACTAGTACTAGGCAGTAGGCTATATTGGCATTGTCAAAATACAAAATGATATAAATGACCAGATCTCTCACACCGAGATGCTGCAAATCTATCTGTCAGTTCAGTTTTGGACTGGTATTTATGGAAATGGTTACTCACGATCCGTTAATCATAATCATAACAGTCTGTTAAAGATCACTGCAGGACAGAGGCGTCTACAGTATAGGACGGTTTGCCATTATCGCTACGTTTCTGCCAAAGAAAGTTGAATGCAATGGAGAGGCGAACTCTTCGTAAACTCTTCGTAATCGCGTTACCTTGGAATACCGAAAACGAAACAAAGAGTTTCGAAATATCGAAGTATTCGAAGTACCCGCAGATTTGAAAGATGACATCACTAAAATGTATAAAAAAGAAATGAAAGCAATTATTCACGGTCTAATCACAATAAATACAAAGCAAAGCAAAAAAATAGAACTTAACAGATTAACTAAGTGAATAGTATTTTTCAAGATGGTTATCCCGCCATTTGTCAGTAGCCAATGGTACGTACCATTAGGCTTTTTTAAGGGAATAGGCAATACCCAAGTTACCACTGTCACGTAATAGTCCATTACAACAACCAAGGGAAGTGCGGGTATAGATTTTTATATTGATATCACACTGCATTTGTATTTTTTAAATGTAACAAAAAAAAACCTAAATAAAACATGTAACGCTATCGACTAAATTGTAATATTTGTTACATTGTATACCGTAGACGTTTATACATAGTATACCGTATACGTAGGTATATGCGCAACATAGAGTACCAGTAACACTAAAAATTTCCAAATCATTGCGTACCAGGAACGCATTTTAGAGCCTAAGCATTAGTAACACAGTGTTGGAGCGTAGCCAGCGGGCTCAATAAACAACATGGTATTTACATAACGCAGCCGGAGACAAGCAGAATTAATAATTAAGTCCTTAAGATAGATGGATAAGATAATTTGAGGCGTGGCTGCTTTGGCTTTGAGTAAAATATTATTTTTATTAAAGTAATGAAAACACAAGACTTTTTGTTGTTCTTTTTACAGTCTATCAAAGTGCTCTGCTTCATACATCCACCGACTCTCTGCAACATTCTGCAGGTACCTGCATACTACATGCTACAACTTGTGGGGAACGCTCTACGTGGCATCTACCATCTTCTTACATAGATTAATATTTATATTGACATATTCATCATAGAAATATTAGCTTCGTAAACAGGATCGTTACCGAAGTGGTCGTTGTCAAAATCTATCAAAAACAAATTTAAATAAATAATATCTACAAATAATATAAAAATACTTCTACGGATTCCAATAACTAAATAATGACATGTTTACTTCATTAATATGTATTTCGAATATAGTCCAATGGCGGTAACTATGAGAATTCCGCCATTGAACTATATTCGAAGTACAACTGACTAATGATAACGGGCAAGCGATAACTTAGTCCAACTTTATCAATAGAACTTGTTCCGAAGTACCAAACTGTAGCAATAATAAATGTCAAGCGTCAACTTTGGGTGTCGTGTGTCGGCAGCTCGCGTAGATTTGAACATAACAATGATGGCTTACCAACTGGGGATCGAAATCGGGTCTCTTGACTCGAATTCAGATCAACAAAACTTACTTAACAGCCTGTTAAAGTCCACTGCAGAACATAGGCCTCTCCCATAGGGAGAATTTGCCATAATCGCCACGCTTGGCGGCGGCAAGCGGATTGGCAATCGCAGTGCCAGACCAGTCGTTATCCCGCCATCTATCGGTTGCCATAATGATATTCAAGGCTGTTTCCGTCAGCAAGGCTGTTTCAGTCGTCACTTACGACACCCACGGGAAGAAAGGGAATGGCAATATTCTTACGCCGTTACCATAGCCAAATTATTAATAATCATTAATATTTGAAGAATCTGGTGCAGAAATTAACAAAAAGATGGGAGTAACACAGATACCTCCTTTAAAGTTAATCAATGTCCTGGTGTCACATCCCGTGATGGCTGTAGGAGATTCATTGTTATCGCCGGAAAAATTATTCGCGGCAACTCATTTAGAATTACAAATTAGGGACAAATCGAACGATGTACTAGAAATTGAACAAACCGTTTTAAAAATTCTGCATTACACATTTTTAAAAGAAAAAGAGATAATGGGACATAGAGATTGGGAGAGATAGAGACAGAGACCCACCACCTGTCGCTTATTGGGAACACGTATTAAATAGAAAAATACCATGCTCTTATTAAAAATAAATTATCACCGGGCCGTCGATACAAACCTAAAAAATAATAAATGCAACAATGATGACAATACAATATTCATAACAATATTATTACCTAATAGAAAGCAAACCGTTTTTATTAAATAAGTCTGTAGAGACTGTTTATGCCTAATATTCTGATTATTATTTATTGGTATATAATAACTCCATTTTTGTGGACATAAACAGGCCAGAACAACATTTTAATTTCATAATTTTTCGTATTTGTTTCTGGATAAGTTTCGAAACATATACACATTCCTCCTAATTAATGTAAGGTTATTTCATTCTGTTATAAAAATTTCAATATCAAATTAATTATGAGAGGTAATGAAGGTTCTACTTATCAGATAAGCTCATAAATTCTTTGCCTTTATCATTTGCAGTGTGATGTTAATTTATCAAGCACTTTAACAGTGCCACGCATCAGCTTTTGTTGTTGCATGAATGGGGCTCGACCGGGGAAGTACCACGACCTCTGCGTTTCGTCTGTTGAATGCAGGTAACTGAAGGCCCACACACCCCCCTCCCCCAATTCTGGGGGGGGGGGGGCTCTTAGGCCGCATCTGCTATGGGCGGTGGTAATCACTTACCATCATGTAAGCCACCTGCTCGTTTGCCTCCCTTTTCTATAAAAAAAATGAGCCACACCATTGAAACTATGTCACACACGCATAAGTTGACATTTTAAATCTTTCTATCGTACCTTAAGGACTGTGGGGACATCTAATTGATTAGAAATTTGCTAATTTCATGCTCAATATCCATAACTTTTCGACTATGTCAATATCAATACGATAAATCTACACATTTGTGATGCATTTTGTTAAATTTTCAAGTATGTCAGCGATAACGGACTTATTGTTGTTAAAAATATTGGAAATAATACAAAAGTATGAGGTATTTTTTATTTTGTATTAATAATGGCAAATTAGCCTCGTTACCAGTACTCGTTGCTAGCACTAGTACTAGGCAGTAGGCTATATTGGCATTGTCAAAATACATTTGTGAACAGTTTAATTTGTGAACAGTTTAAAATTTCTATAAATGACCAGATCTCTCACATCCGAGATGCTGCAAATCTATCTGTCAGTTCAGTTTTGGACTGGTATTTATGGAAATGGTTACTCACGATCCGTTAATCATAATCATAACAGTCTGTAAAAGTTCACTGCAGGACAGAGGCCTCTACAGTATGGGACGGTTTGCCATTATCGCTACGTTTCTGCCAAAGAAAGTTGAATGCAATGGAGAGGCGAACTCTTCGTAAACTCTTCGTAATCGCGTTACCTTGGAATACCGAAAACGAAACGAAGAGTTTCGAAATATCGAAGTATTCGAAGTATCCGCAGATTTGAAAGATGACATCACTAAAATGTATAAAAAAGAAATGAAAGCAATTATTCACGGTCTAATCACAATAAATACAAAGCAAAGTACAAAAATAGAACTTAACAGATTAACTAAGTGAATAGTATTTTCAAGATGGTTATCCCGCCATTTGTCAGTAGCCAATGGTACGTACCATTAGGCTTTTAAGGAATAGACAATACCCAAGTTACCACTGTCACGTAATAGTCCATTACAACAACCAAGGGAAGTGCGGGTATAGATTTTTATATTGATATCACACTGCATTTGTATTTTTAAATGTAACAAAAAAACCTAAATAAAACATGTAACGCTATCGACTAAATTGTAATATTTGTTACATTGTATACCGTAGACGTTTATACATAGTATACCGTATACGTAGGTATATACGCAACATAGAGTACCAGTAACACTAAAAATTTCCAAATCATTGCGTACCAGGAACGCATTTTAGAGCCTAAGCATTAGTAACACAGTGTTGGAGCGTAGCCAGCGGGCTCAATAAACAACATGGTATTTACATAACGCAGCCGGAGACTAGCAGAATTAATAATTAAGTCCTTAAGATAGATGGATAAGATAATTTGAGGCGTGGCTGCTTTGGCTTTGAGTAAAATATTATTTTTATTAAAGTAATGGAAAACACAAGACTTTTTTTGTTGTTCTTTTTTACAGCCTATCAAAGTGCTCTGCTTCATTCATCCACCGACTCTCTGCAACATTCTGCAGGTACCTGCATACTACATGCTACAGCTTGTAGGGGAACGCTCTACGTTGCATCTACCCTCTTCTTACATAGATTAATATTTATATTGACATATTCATCATAGAAATATTAGCTTCGTAAACAGGATCGTTACCGAAGTGGTCGTTGTCAAAATCTATCAAAAAACAAATTTAAATAAATAATATCTACAAATAATATAAAAAATACTTCTACGGATTCCAATAACTAAATAATGACATGTTTACTTCATTAATATGTATTTCGAATATAGTCCAATGGCGGTAACTATGAGAATTCCGCCATTGAACTATATTCGAAGTACAACTGGACTAATGATAACGGGCAAGCGATAACTTAGTCCAACTTTATCCAATAGAACTTGTTCCGAAGTACCAAACTGTAGCAATAATAAATGTCAAGCGTCAACTTTAGGTGTCGTGTGTCGGCAGCTCGCGTAGATTTGAACATAACAATGATGGCTTACCAACTGGGGATCGAAATCGGGTCTCTTGACTCGAATTCCGTTACCAAAATAAATAAATAAATTTCTCCACGCAATTTCCAATGCAGGGGTAGACAGAGGTCTAGTCTAGACAATTAAGTCCCTTTGACCCACCTTCCACCGAAGATATTTTCGGGACAACGTGACAGGTGGTGAGCCCGTCGCCGACTTTATGTCCAAGCCAACGATGTGATTCGTACTGCCACCTGGGGATCTAACTCGGGTCTCTTGACTCGAAATTCCGACCACCCAACCAATCGGCTATCGTGACTATTGTTGAAGAAGTTCTAATAAGAATGTTTCATTTAAATTAATAAGTATAAATTTTAGCTAAGAAAGTTATTTTGTGTTCGTTTTGAAGGCGGTTTAATTGATATAAAAAATTTTTACCAATTGCATTTTTAATGGCCTTTTCCATAGTCGCCTCTTACTTCACTAACGAGAAAAGAGAGGGCTTTCTACGGCGTATTGTTACACCGTAGCTACACGGCTATAACGTTACTTGGCGGTCCCAAATTAAAAGACAAGTACAAAAATATAATAAAGCGACATTAGCTTATTTTTAGCTCCCTCATATTCGCACCCCACGGCACCCCCAAGTGTTTCAAGCAGTGGGTCTAGGAAAGATTTATTCGTATGATTGGGCACGTGATGTCGTTCAGTCCAATCAGAACGTAACTAAGTGAACTCGATGCTCATATATTTTAGATAAGACTTAATGAACGCGTAATATTAATTTAATCAGTAAAAGCATGCTAATTATCATATTATATTTGCTAGCCTAAAGAAAAGAGGACTACCTACTTTCCTTCCATAAATGTTTTTGAATCATTCCAATATTGGGAACTCTGTTCCCAATATTCCTATATAGACAATAGAGTTCTTTCGAATCACCTTTCCTCGTCGGCGGAAGGTGATCGAACGGACTTAATTATCTAGGTCTCTGTCTATCCCTGTATTTAGAAAGGCGTAAAAATATCATTTATAATGTACCATGACTCGAGATCAAACATTATTATTCATCACACAATCGTTTTCCCCTAGCGGGATTCAAAGCCGCAACATTTACATTTGAAACCAGGTTCATTTTTGATTTAGATTTTATTACAGAGAAATTAATGTACTGTCAAAAACTTGCTAAATATATTTAATAAATAATATTTATATTACCAATCAGAATTACATTAGAAGTCTTTATACTCGTTCGAAGGTAAAAAGATTGCATCGCTGGCATGCTAATGTGATGGTGTGGCACTAAATTATAAATATTTGCATAAGTAGAGACAACGACATAATAGAGTCAATCACAGAATTTATACATACATACATACTATGATCAGTGTTTCCGTTCATCCATCCGTCATACAATCTTCTTACAATCTGTCCAAAGTCATCGAAGTCAGGATAGCCGAGGCGTTGGGTGATCCGAATTCTGGCCAAGAGACCCGAGTACGATCCCCTGGTGGTAGTCGCACACCAATGGGTTTTTTATGTTTGATTTATATCACTTTATGTGATAAAAATCACTCATACGGACATAAATGTGGTGACGGGCTCACCACCAGTCATGGTGTTCCAAAAAATGTCTTCGGTGGAAGGTGGGTCGAAAGAACTTAATTATCTAGACCTCTGTTCTCTCCCTGTATTAGGAATGGCGTGAAGATGATTATACAAAAACATAGTTAATAGTAGGTACCTACGACATTTGAGCTAGATTTTCTGAAATAAAAAGTTGCTCCTGTGCCTTTAATCTGTCCCGATAGAGCAATGTACAATGCATGTATTGTACATTTTCTAAAGCACGTGACTAATGTTTTGTTTTTATTCGGGCACGTGGAGGATATTGCACTTCGGTCTCTCTGACAGTGACGAATTTACCGTTCGTAGGTTATTTGAACGTACTCGTAGCTACGGCAGAACGTGCTACGCGTTACTCTCAGAACGTTTCTTTTCATATTAGTCAATACTAAGTCAACAAATGTAATTGTATTATATCAATAAAATGCATTTTTGTAAATTTTTCAAGCATGTAAGTCATGCTTTTAAAAAAATTGAATACAAGAGAACGTGAGTATAGAGAGCATTACAAATATTCCTAATATTTGTAATGCTCTATAACAGGTATCTGGTGACTCGGTGGCTCTGGTGGCACAGGCTCTGGTGGCATAGGTGGCTCGTTCCGATGAGTTTTTTTTTTCAAAACTTCTGTATGTTTTGCCTCGTTGCCTTGTACATAAAGATGGCCATAGCCTCACCACCTGTCTCGTTGTCCCAAAAATATCTTCGGTGGAGAATGGGTCTAAATATCTTCGGTGGAAAGAACTTAATTTCCTAGACCTATGTCAACCCCTGTATTGGGATGGCGTGAAGATATTAGTATTATTATTTATTTTTATTTATTGGACATAAAAGACGGCGACAGGATCATCACTTGTCATCACAATCACACAATGGGCTAAAAGAACTAAATTGTACTACCCTAGTATTGCGAATAGCGTGAAGATATTAAATTTAAGTATACGTCGATGAAATTGTTCACAAGGCAATAAAGTTCAGTTTGTTCGGTGATATAAAGCACCTCCTTCAATGCAAGAGACGTTGATGCACATTTATGTACATTCACAAAAGGCAAATCGTACCTACGTGTATAGTTAATTAAATCTGTTAATCGCATAAAACATTTAGCACTTATATCAAACGTTGATATGAAACCAATAATAAATCATGAAATGACAATACTATCAATGCTAAAAAACATTACTAGCATTCCTGTTAATCACTCCAACTATGCTTCAATGGTTGACCACAATAGTCGAATGGCGGGCCCGAACCTGCGACGTCTTGTTTCCCAATCCGCACTCAAAACCAATAGGCTATTAACACTTACTGTCTATGTAAGTGTTAATAGCCTATTGGTTTACTGCGGGGATTTACTTTCTCTACGGAGCCCAGTAACCGGGAGTTGCTGGTGTTAACATTCGTATTAAAGTAATTAGTGTTTTTAAATGCATATATATAATGTATGCGTATGGAAAAACTATTTATTATCATATGTATTTTTTATTCCTCTCTAGGAGGTGTTTAGGAATTTAAATTGAAAATAGCTCTTATGGCACTTTTTAGGAAAATAAATATCATTTCCACGTCAGTTGCATGCTCTGAAGTAAAATACCGTAAGAGATTTTGCTATGTAAACAACTAAAATGAAACGATTCTAGCTACATTTTATGTATTGAATATCATTTTATATATTCTTTACAGCACGCATTTTTTATAGGAAAGGGAGGCAAACGAGCAGGTGGCTCACGTGATGGTAAGTGATTACCGCCGCCCATGAACACCCGCAATACCAGAGGCTTAGCAGATGCGTTGCCGGCCTAAGAGTGCCCCCCCCCCCCCGAATTGGGGGAGGAGACCTGCACTCACCAGAGAAAACGTAGAAGTTTGTTAGACTTCTACTTCTCGCCGGTCTTTTGTCAGGTCGTGGTACTTCCCCGGTCGAGCCGCCCATTCATGCAACAACAAAAGCTGATAAGTGGCTCTACCACGGTTAAAATTTTGCAAGTTCTATTGTCATTGGTGAACGTTTGTGTGTATAATAATAATATAATACTTATCTACCTATATCATTAAGTATATCCCGGCTTTCGTAAGTCACGATAGCCGGGTTGTTGGGTGGTCGGAATTTCGAGTCGTGAGACCCGAGTTCGATCCCCAGATGGCAGTATCAATGAGTTTTTCAAAAACTTATGCACGTAATTCATCGTTGGCTTGGACAAAAAGATGGCGACGGGCTCACCACCTGTCACGTTGTCCCGAAAATATCTTCGGTAGAAGGTGGGTCAAATGGACTTAATTGCCTAGACTTGACCTCTGTCTACCCCTGTATTGGGAATTGCGTGAATATATTTTTTTTTATCTATATCATTCCTTCACATCGTCTCGTCTCACCTTTATATGCACATATATAGTACCGTTACTTTGATCACTAAGAAGGCTATAGGTTCTATTCTAGGTTATCTGCCACGTTGTCCCAAATAGCTGCTGTAAAAGGACGCTTGATAGAAAATAATTGTGTAGACCACTCTCTGCCGCAGTATTAGAAATATGCGTGAGGATATATTTATTATTTGAATACAAAAACTATCTTCACGCCAATCCTAATATTCGGGTATACAGAGGTCTATTATCTATTTATTTATTTTATTACTAAAGTTTATCTTTTTCTGCATCTTCTCTGTTGTCACAAGGTTCGGATTGCAAAACGTTGGTCACATTTTTGAGCCTATCTTTCGCCTTTATGTATTCTTTGCACGACTATTCAAGAATGCGTAACAACCAAGATTGAAGATGTTTGAGAAATTAAAAGAAATATTAATAATATGGTTAGCATTGCTAGTATTCTATTTTTTTTTATTTTCATTTTAGCTTTTCCATAATCATCACACATGGCAAGGGGATTGGCGATCGCAGTAGATCGCATTAGCGATAGCACTTTAGACTCTGCGCCCCTCAGTGATCTATCTACTTTATAATGTCCGCAGCCTTATACCGCACCGCACTAAAATAATAATTTAATGCCTTAAATAAGTAATGTTAAGCTAATTAAAGTAAAAAAAATAAAGTGTGAAAAATATGATAATATTTAAACAGAAATTAAAATGTGTGTACGAACTTTGAAAATTATTTTGATATAATTGCTACCAACGAGACCGTCACACCATATTTAATTTGTCAAAGGCGTGTATTTTTAAAAGCTGCTTATGAAATTAAGTGTAGTTTTGTTTTACTAAAAATTGACAAAAATATTTTGAATGAAGTTTTATAATAATATATATGAATATTTATAATAACGAAACGCATATACCTAAGGTTCTGTTAAACCACTACAGAAAAACATCTTCTGAAGGGGTTAGTAGTAGTCAGTTTAGCTATGATATTATTACACACTAGCTTTTGCCCGCGCCTTCACTCGGGTAACTTACAAGTATTATACAAATAAAAATTCAGGTAAATTAATTATTGATTCCTCATACTACCATCCAACAAATTTCATCAGTTTATAACATTAATAATGGCTTGCAAAAGCAGTGCAAGTTCGGGATAATCGTGATTTTTGCAAAATTCGCTTTGATAATGGCTTGCAAAAGTGCATATACAGGTTTCTCCTATAAGGAGATGCTTACCGTAATTGCAACTTTTCGCAATAAACCATGGGTCCTTTCGACCCACCGTCCACCGAAGATATTTTTTGGGACTACGTGACAGTTACGTTACGGTAGCCGAGTGGTTGGGTGGTCGATTTCGAGTCAAGAGATCCGAGTTCGATGCCCTGGTGACGGGCACTCGTGGGTTTTTCAAAAACTTATGTACGAATTATATCGTTGGCTTGGACATAAAGACGGCGACGGGATCACCACCTGTCACGTTTTCCGAAAATATCTTCGATGGAAGGTGGGTCAAAGGGACTTAATTGTCTAGACTAGACCTACCCCTACCCCTATCAATATAGGAATTGCGTCAAGATATTTATATATTTGTATTACGTGACAGTTGGTAAGACCGTCACCGTCTCTTTGTTCAATCCGCGGATATAAGTCGTACATAAGTTTTTGATAAAACCTATTGGTACCAGCAACTTGGAAATCGAACTCAGGTTTTTTACTCGAGTTCCTATCGCCCAACACCTCGTACCAAAGACGCAGCTGCTTGTAACCGCGGTGGTCTAATGAAGTGATGTAGTAAAGTAGTAATGCTTGTAAATTTGGCCTAAATATTTTGAGAACATCGCCATTTATAGGTAATTGGAATTTTAAAGCGAAAAGAACTTAAAATTCCCTTAGACCCTTTCCCTTAGAGTGGTTGATTCTCGAAACCAATTAGTGTAGATGCCGTTATCGTATTGATATTAACATAACTGTAAAGTGTACCTACTTGGAAGTTAGCAGTTTTTATAAGATGTCGCCAACGTATATACCTACAAAGATAGGGACGATATCAAATACATTGCTCTGATCCCTAAGCAAGCACCTTAAGCGCTTGAGTTATGAAAAATACACAAGAAAATAGAGAAAAAGTGTTTTCTAAAAGGGCTGGTTTTTTTCTCGCTCAATGGCAAGTCTAGCAAATCAAAGTAGGAATGCAGCCAGCGTTTTTGGTATTATGCTTTTTTATATAGAAAAGGGAGGCAAACGAGCAGGTGGCTCAGATGGTAAGTGATTACCGCCGCCCATGAACACCCGCAATACCAGAAGCATAGCAGATGCGTTGCTGGCCTTAGCTTGCAATTACTTACATAGGTAAATATGTATACAGACATCCGTGATTAGAGTTCACACATTAATATTCATCATACAAATATTTGATCCTTGCGGTATTCGAACTCGTAACTCATACCTTCGGAAGACCCCATCGTTACTAACTAGGCCATTGGGTTGTCAAAATTAATAAAGTAAAACTAATTTAAATAAATAATATCTATAAATAATGGTAAACAATATTTTTTAATTAGGATAGTTAAGTGATGACATGTTTATGTCTGTAATAGGTTATTCGAATAAAGTCATATTCAACGACGGTAAGAAACTTAGTCCAACTTTATCCGATAAAATTTGTCCAATATATAGCAATAATAAATGTCAGGCGTCAACTTGAGGTGTCGGGAGTCGGCAGCTCGCGTCGAATTGAACATAATGATGATGGCTTACGAGTATATTATTATCTTAAAAGTTTGGTAGCATTTGTAGGTATGTTCACCTATTTTTTTTGGACAGTAGATTTAATATTGGGTCGCTCACATGCTAATGTATCAGTTAATTAAATAAATATATGGTTAGATAGGGACAACATCACGTATTTTGATGTGATCCTAAAGTAAGTAGCTATAGCATTTGCATAATAACGAAGGTCCCACAGGATCCGAGATAATGTAGAAAAAGTATTTTTAATTGTTTTTTTAAAAAAATGTTTTCCAATTGCATTTTCAAGGCTTTCCCTTAGTCGCCTCTTACTTCACTAACGAGAAGAAAAAGGGCTACTCTACGGCATATTGTTAGCCACACGGTTATAACGTAAGTTTTCTGTCCCAAATAAAAAAGGCAAGTACGAAAATACAAGCAACATTTGCTTATCATTAGTTCCGTCATATTCCCGCGCCACTCTAATGTGTTTCAAGCAGCGGGTCAAAGAAAGATTTATTCGTCTGATGGGCACGTGATGCAATTCAGACGAATCAAAATTGAAAGAAGTAAACTCGACGCTTAAGTAACTTGGATAAGACTCAATTAACGCGTTACATTAATTAAATTAGTCATAAAAAATTAATTAGCAAATTATATTAGCTAGTCTAAATAAATGAGGACTTTCCTTCCATAAATGTTCTGGCATGTTCCCAATATTGGGAACAGAGGTTTAGACAATTGTATACAATAATTCTAGACAAATCTTTCTAATCACCTTTCATTTTCGGCGGAAGGTATGTCGAAATGACTTAATTATCTGGGCCTCTGTCTACGCCTGTATTGGGAAAGGCGTAAACATATTTTTTTGTAATATACCATCAACTCGAGATCAAATATCATTTTCATCACACAATCATTTTTCAGGTTCATATTTGATTTACATTTTATTACAGATAAATTAATGAACTGTCAAGAACTTTGTTAAATATATTTAATAAATAATATTTATATTACCAATCAGACTAACATAGCTCGCATAGACTCATAGCTTACAATCTGTCAGCAAAGTCATCAAAGTAAGGATAGCCGAGGGGTTGAGTGATTGGAATTAAAGTCGAGAGACCCGAGTTCTACCCCCAGGGGTAACTTTTTTTTTTCAAAAATTATGTTTGATTTATGTCACATAAAAATAGGTACATACATGTGGTGACGGGTTCACCACCTGTCGCGGTGTCCCAAAAAGTGTCTTCGATGCAAGGTGGGTCGAAAGAACTTAATTATCTAGACCATTGTTCTCCCCCTGTATTGGGAATGGCGTGAAGATGATTACGTAAAAATGTCTTCAATTGTAGGTACTTATTACATTAGAGATAAATTTTCTGAGATAAAAAATGCTCCTGTGCATTTAATCTGTCCCGATAGAGCAATGTACAATGCATGTATTGTACATTATCTGAAGCACGTGACTAATGTTTTTTTTTATTCGGGTACATGGGAGACATTGCACTCCGGTCTCTCTGACAGTGACGAATTTACCGTTCGTATGTAATTTGAACGTACTCGTAACTACGGCAGAGCGTGCTACACGTTTCTCTCAGAATGTTTACCGAATTTTATATTTAAATTTAACACTTATATCGGACATTGGTATGAAACCAATCATAAATCACGAAATGACAATGCAATCAATGCTAAAAAATATTACTAGTATTCCTGTTATTCACTCCAACTATGCTGCAATAGTTTACGACAATAGTCGAATGGCGGGCCCGAACCTGCAACGTCTTGTTTCCCAATCCGCACTCGAAACCAATAGGCTATTAACACTTACATAGACATTTACTGCAGGGATTTTGTTGTAGAAGCGTGCACACCAACCCATTAACGAGTTAATTTCTCTATAGAGTCTATTAACCTGGAGTTTCTGATTTATATATGCATATATATTGTATGCGTATAGAAAAACTAGTTATTTTCATATGTATTGAGAGGATAATGTATATTTTTTAATTCTTCCTAGGAGATTTTGGAATTTAAAGTGAAAATAGCTCTTATGGCTCCCATCATCTCTTCTCATCTTCTCATCATATTTTACCGTTACTATGAACACTAAGAAGGCAATAGGCTTATTATCTGTCACGATGTCCCAAATAGGAATCCCCAATAGGGAATAAGTTGGAAGCAACAAAGTCGGTCGAATATACTTCGTTCTAAATCAAAACTTTGTATTATCTATGACTCTAAATAAAAAAAAGGGATCACTTACCATCGGGTAAGTTGAACTTTCGTTGGTTTCCTTAATGAATTAAATAATGGCTACATTGGTTGGTACCAAAATACTATACACGTTGAGAACTAAATTAAATTTTTTTAGGAGAAAAGAAAAATTTAAAAACTGTCAAGTATCTTTCGGCGATAGGTTTCCGAAGTTGTTCAAATTAAGCTCTGGTGTGAAAAGTTGGTCTGTTTCAGTATTAGAAAACGCGTGAGCCTAAATAGCCTAAATTAACCTTTGAACAGACTGTGGTAAATATAAATTCACAAAACAAAACTCACGAATTACACAAAAAAAAGTTCCATACTCGGCTGTACGCAAACAAAACTTTACGTTTTGGTTTAGAAAATTGTCCGAAATCAATCATAAATACGAAACAAAGACGGTTAAAATAGCAACCGCAGCAACGCCTGAAGTACTTATATTATGAAATCAGAAACAACGAAGGTACCACAAACATCGAGATCCGAGAAAATGTAGTGTTTTCTACATTCTTTCTACATTGATCCGACCGGGAATCGAACCCGGTGCTTCGGTGCTGGCGACACCATGAAAACCGGCGTATCTGCCACTAATCCTCGGAAGACGAATTATTTTATGTTATTTTTTTTTTTATTGTGTATTTATTACCGATCATGGCAAACCGTCCCTTATGAGAGAGGCCTATGTCCTGCAGTAGACTTTTGCAGACTTTTGTAATGATACCATGTGAGTAGAAAAAAATATCTTCACGCAATTCCCAGTACAGGGGTAGACAGAGGTCAAGTCTAGACAATTAAGTCCCTTTGACCCACCTTCCACCGAAAATATTTTCGGGACAACGTGACAGGTGGTGAGCCCGTCGCCGCCTTTATGTCCAAGCCAACGATGAAATTCGTACATAAGTTTTTGAAAAACTCATTGGTACTGCCACCTCGGGATCGAACTCGGGTCTCTCGACTCGAAATTCCGACCACCCAACAACTCGGCTATCGTGACTTTTTTTTTTGAGTCGAAAGGAATAAATTTTCTAAACCCCAGTATTTAAAAATCCATAAAAAAAACTCAACATTATTTTAGTATAAGAAGTCAGGCTTAAACAACTACATAAATAATTTTCAATTTCATTCCCTTTGAATTGTAATGCGAAGTACACGCGATGATGCCTGGCTGCGCTGCCACTGCGGTGTGAACTTCCGCCATTGCTCTGCATTACGACGCATTAACGGCGTCGCTCCCCGTAGGTGTGCTTTACGAGCACTTCTCTTGTAAACAATACAAAATGGCTAAATTTTGATATGTAGTAAAATGCGAAGTACATCCCCATCGCCCAGCAATGCAACACTTAATCTGTTAGTGGTAATAGGGTAATTAAAATTGATTAAAAAGTGTTTTGATTGCTTGGGCATGTTGAAAGAAGGAGTGAAGACCGATACGTATATTTTAAACATATAAAGAGTCTCGTAGCCAAGACAGATATGACGACTTGAAGAATTTGCAATAAAGTCGTATTTGCCGACTGAGTAAAGCAATATCAGCTGACATAGGTTCTAGGTGGGGGAAACACGAGGTCTATTATATGAAAGCGGACTGTATAAATGGCGCTGCATTCCCGCCTTCCGCAATCAATAAATAATAATAAATATCTTCACGCAATTCCCAATACAGGGGTAGACAGAGGTCTAGTCGAGACACTTAAGTCCCTTTGACCCAACTCCAACCGAAGACATTTTCGGGACAACGTGGCAAGTGGTGAGCCCGTCGCTGTCTTTATGTCCAAGCCAACGATATAATTCGTACATAAGGGTTTTTTTTAAAACCCATTGGTACGAGCCTGCCACTTGGGGGATCGAACTCGGGTCTCTTGAATCGGAATTCCGACCACCAACCACTCGGCTATCGTGACTCGGTAATCAATCACAATAATAAATAATTCTATTGGTTGCTACCGACGAGAGTGTATAAAAATTTATATTGGTATTCAAAAACTAGTTTGTCATAATATCTTCGTTCGGTGAAAAGTGGGACTAAAGGACTTAATTGTTCTTTCTACCTCAGTACTAACAACTTTCTTACTCACTCTTATGTTTTTTGAACTTATAAAAAAATACTTTTTATTTCGGCTAGTTACATCTTGTATTATTTTTATTTTTAAACTATACATATACCAAAAACTTAATAAATTATTATAAAGTAATCAATCACATAATATCAAGCAGCTAAAAGTGTGTTAAAAATATCGATATTGGTCCATTCGTCCGAGCTACTATGCTACAGACAGACACACACACACACACACGTTACCTTATAATATCCTTCTTTTTGATGTGAGGGTTAAAACTGAATCATGTGGACACATACTTCTAATGTTAGCTCTCGAACAAAGAAACCGCATTGCGATACGGTGTTTGATGTGTAAGTACAACTCTCAGAAAGGTAAATAAAATTATTTAAACCATAGAGATTAAATAAACAAATATGTTAATGAGTAGGTTTTGGCCATCTGGCGAGATAACACAGATCGCTGTATATCTTCTTCACCATTCGGTGTGCACTCATTCGCTCAATTTGTCCAAACCTTCGAAGCACGTCCACGTCCATTTTTGTGATAAGATCATCTTTCAAAACTGCTGTCTTGGCATTTGTCGGACTTTGGAGCTAGTTTAAACGCGCGGTAGTGTCGTAGTACAGATGTAGTACAGATGCACACCAATATTAGTCCCGACAATAATAACATCACGAAAAAATGCGATGAAACAGTTTCATCAAGTATGGGCCGCCCATATTAAAAAAAAAAACGTGACTTTTCACGTATATTGTTGTAACACCAATCTGTACCAGCAAATAAATATAAAATATTATTTATAAAATAATATTTTTATTATTAGCGCGGGCACCAAAGCGCAGGAACCCGCTAACTAATAAATGTACAATGCTACAACCTACACCTTTTTTCATAGAGTGTTATTTAATTTTTCTTTCATTAATGTCATCCATGACATCAAACTGCCTATGCTAAAGGCTTGGGAGTGGAGCATTATATTCATTCTTCAATACGTAATGGAATCCTTCAACTGTAGTTTTAAGCGGACAAAACACCAGCCTTATTACGAGTCTCTTCGTTTCCTTTCGTAACGCTTCACATTTTACGAAGATTAAAACTTAAACATTTAAACTTAATTTTTTGTCGAACGTATGTCGATAAATTGAATGAAAACCTCGCCGACACGCAGCCAGTTTCGCTGCAGCTGACAGTCCTGTTATTAATCAGTTTTCGGCGCAAATGAATTCAGTGCGGCATAAAAAAAATATCTTCACGCAATTCCCAATACAGGGGTAGACAGAGGTCAAGTCTAGACAATTAAGTCCCTTTGACCTACCTTCCACCGAAGATATTTTCGGGACAACGTGACAGGTGGTGAGTCCGTCGCCATCTTTATGTCCAAGCCAACGATGAAATTCGTATATAAATTTTTGAAAAACTCATTGGTACTGCCTCCTGGGGATCGAACTCGGGTCCTTCGACTCGAAATTCTGACCACCCAACAACTCGGCTATCGTGACTTTTTATCGGGTTAAAAAATATAATTAAAACATTCTTAATTCAAATGGAAATCAGCCGCGAACAGACATTGTTGCGTTTTTCTGGATAATTTTCAAGGAAATCTATAGACATGTCTTTTACATGCTCGTTCCCCCGATCTTTTACTATTCTTCGTATTTTCATTTTTTTAATTAAACAAATACGTGTTTCCAGGACCTAAGCACAATTCACTGGCAACTGGATTGAAATACATTTCGTTAATAGTATTTTTAATTCACAATCCAGCATATCATTTGTAAGATACGAAGAGGTGAAGACAGAAGATATGTATCATGTACCAAAATATAATTTGTATCAAAAGTTAAGTATAAGTAACATGTATGTGCAATTATTTTACATAATTTTAAATATATTTGGAGCAGCGCGTGCGTGGACTATTTAAATGAGCCCTCACAGAGCTCTCTCGTAAAGAAATATCTGAATTTGTCCTGACTGCGAGGGAGCGCACGTAACTGTAACTGCTTTATCTTTTTTGTATTGTGTCCATGTTTCTAATATTTAACACGACACGAACGTATACGTCAGTAATTTCAGGCAATAAATATTACGTAAAATTTCTATTTTTCTCTAATATTAGTAGGTTAGCAATTGTTTAATATTAGTAAAAAGTCAGGATGGCCGAGCGGTTGGGTGATCAGAATTTGAGTCAAGAAACCCGAGTTCTATCCTCAGATGGCAGGCTCGTTCCAATAGTTTTTGTTTTACCTCACCACCTGTCAAGTTCGGAAGGGCACATGGTCTAGACCTCTATCTACCCTAGTATCGGTAATAGTAGCCAATTACTTATCCAAGACTTGTCCCTCACCCTATAGACACTTACAAGAAGCAGGGGGTGGGTAAGGAGGTAACCACATACTTACAATAGCATGCTGGAAACCGACGTAATGCACTATGGAAAACGATTTGACACTTTGTTTAATTAATCTAAATTAGATAAGAGAACAAAAAGCAGACCGAGGCGTTTTGAAGAAATTAAAAAACGTTTCAGGGTTTAAATTTGTTTCTTCCTTTATTCACTTATAATATAATCTAGATAGATTCTGTATAAAAGATGATCTAAAAGATCTTTAGAACAACTGCGCTTAAAATTGCTTCTCAGATTTATACTCATTGAAAAGGTTTATGAGGCTTTCGCATAAATTAACAAATTGAAAAGGAAAAAAAAATTAATAGTCGTAGTAATATATTTTTAAGTGACAAGTGATATATAAGTGATAAGATGTCTATATTTATTGTAAAATTTTACCAATAGCTTTGACACTTAGAAGGCGATGAGCTTACCACATGACACGTTATCTCGTTGCATAACGTGTCGTTGTATATATTTTATTAACTTTTGGGCACGACTTCATTTGCATAACTCACCCGACCTTTACATAGCGTTAATGAAAAAAAAATATCTTCACGCAATTCAGGTGTAGACAGATGATTAAACAACTAAGCCCTCTTGACCCACCTTTCTCTGAAGATATTTCTTGTGATAAAATGACAGCTGGTGAGGCTGTCGCCGTTTTTATTTTCATAAGGGATACTAATACTCATATTCTCATAGATAATTATATATCATCGGTAAAATTATTTATAGAATCTTAATAGTAGTTTCTGACATTACAGTCTACAGTTGGAATCCTCCTCTCAGAAACCCTTTCTGGGTTTCTGGGTAACTATTTCGGGGCTTGGCCTTTCAGTGGGTGCGCCGCTGCCCTATAAATATAGGCAGGTCCTGGGGCGCCTTGTAGGCTATGGTTTGACCATGTTGAATGGTCGGGGTATGGAGCTTCTATTATATGCTTCTCTGCCTTCCGGTCAACTGCCCGGGTATCTTATGAAGGACATCCTGGGCCGTCGAGGCGGCAGAGATAGCGTTGTAGTCTTCTTAAGGTTTTCTGGGGTCAATCTGCAGGCCCGGTGGCGCGAGCTAGCTCGCGGGGGAGTGGCCTTCCGTCCGGCTGTCGAGCGTGCAGTGGTGCGACGTTCTTGATGTGTGGAAGTGTTGAAGAGTCGGCACGCTCGAACATTCCGGTTGCGAGCCTCCCCACGAACTCCTCTAGCTCTTCCATTTTCAGGTCCTTCCTGATCGTCCGGTTCCTCACGTATCGCGGGGCGCCGGTGATGGTGCGCAGAACTAGGTCTTCCTGAGTCGTTAGCGCCCGCCTGTTTGTCTGACTCAACAGCGCGTACCAGGCAGGGGCTGCGTACGTGAGGCGGGGTCTAATATACAGCTTGTAGACCCCAAGTTTTATCTGTAAAGATAGGTGGGACCTGAAAACTGGGTATAGGAGCGATCTTGCAACCCGGGCGCTTGCGACGACCGATCTCACATGGTTTCCCATTGTGAGGGCTCGGTCGATTTGGACCCCCAGATACTTTATCACCCCCGACCATTCCACCTCTTCTTCCATGAGCTTCAGTTTGGGTGGCAGTCTCTTCGCCTTTCCGAAGGTGATAGCCTGCGTCTTCTTGACGTTCACTGAGAGTCTCCAGTCCGCTAGCCAAGATGGTAGCAGGTCTAGCGTCTGTTGCAGTTTCTGTGTGGCTGTTTCTGTGTGCTAATCTGCTCTAATTGACTTGTCGAAGAAGGCTGCGTCGTCGGCGTATAAAGCCAACAACGCACTCTCCTTCATCGGGATATCATCAGTGAACGCGGATTAGCAGGCTGGGGAGAGAGGCAACTCCCCTGCGGCACCCCCCGCCCGTACCTCTCTCTCTTCGGAAAGGAAGTTCTCGACGGCCACCCGAAAGCGGCGGTTATTCAAGTAGGAGGCCACTACCTTGACGACGCGGCGAGGTATTGGCAGCAGTGACAGCTTATAGATAAGGCCCTCATGCCAGACCTTATCGAAGGCTTTCTCCATGTCGAGAAATACTGCAACTACCTTCTCCTTCTTGTTCATTGCTTGCGCAACGTAGTGCAGTACCCTCGACAACTGTAGGGTGGTAGAATGTTCGGCCCTGAACCCGAACTGTTCATCCCTGGTGTTAAGATGTGGTACTATGTGTCGCAACAGGAGTTTTTCAAACACCTTCGAGACGCATGGCAGGAGTGTAATGGGTCTGTAGCTTTCTGGCGTCAGTATACTCTTCCCCGGTTTGGGGAGCATCAGAATTTTCCCCAGTTTCCAATCCTGGGGAAAATGCCCCGAGCGAAGGATCCCGTTGAACAGTCTAGTGTAGGCTGCGACTGCCCTAGGCGGTAACCTTCGTAGGGCTTCGTTGGTAATGCCGTCTATCCCCGGGGCTTTCTTCAACTTAGTCTGGCGCATAGCGCGCCACACCTGACCCGGGGAGAAGTACACTGCGCCACCTAGGTCTTCTGTTTCTTCTTTTCGGAAGTAGTCTCGAAGGTGTGTCTCCACTGCTGCGACATGCGCATGGTTCGCAGCCGGGTAGGGCCGAAATTGGCCTTCGAGAAAGTCAGCGAAAATTTCCGCTCTCTCTTGAGGGCTGTATCTCACTGAGCCGTCACTGTGCTTAAGGGGTCTTCTTGGTGCTTTCGCCCCCGAGAGCTGGCGGCAAAGCTTATGTATCGAGTTCCACTCTCCATATAGGCTGTCAATGTGTTTGCGCCAGCCCTCGGTGGCGTGGTTCCGGATCTCTTGTTTTAACCTCTCCGTCGTCACGTTAAGAGAAGTCTTCAGGATTGGGCATCGGGTACGCTGCCAGGTCTTCCGCAGTTTCCTTTTTCCTCCAAGAGCCTGAGGACTCTCTGGGGTGAGAGGTCGTCGGTATCCCCTAACTTCAGAGGTGGTAGTGGCCTCCTCTAGGGCCGTGTGAAGGACCCTTCCTATCTCACGGCAGAGGTACTCCACTTCCTCCGCCGTGCTTACCGGGAACGAGGTCGCATGTGCTTCCACCTGTGCAGAGAAGAGCTCCCAGTTCACTCTTCTCCGCTGGGTAACTAGGTGGTCCTTTTCAAAGTCCGCCAGGACGGTGAGGACTGGCAAATGGTCTGATCCTAGGTCGTCGAGCAATGCCTCCAGTGTGGGCGGGCGGGCGAGATGGTTATAGATTGCCACGTCGATGACGTCCGCGCTGAGAGCTCCTTGGTACGGGTAGTGGGTAGGTGTTACGGGTCCCGCGACGTGGCAACCCTTTCGCTCCGCCTCGTTAAACAGTATTCTCCCATTTGGGGCATATGCGCGATGTGTTCCAACCCGTGTGCCTGCTGTTCAGGTCACCAACGATGAGTGTTGGGATTGAGGTATCCAGGAGAGCCAGTAGTTCCTTTGCATCCATCTTCGCAGCTGGTGGTTTGTATGCCGCGAAGAGGAACATCTTTTGGCTTCCGGATCCGATCTCCACCCCCAATGCACTCATGCTTCGCAGGCACACTGGTGGTAGGGGTTGGTGTTGGAGATTTCTTTTAACCAGAATTGCCAGTCCTCTGTAGACTCGACCTTCTGGAGATACCTCGTCCTGGCGGTACGTCCAGTAATTTTTAATACCGAATTCACGGCCTGGACGCAGGTGGGTTTCTGATACCAGTGCCACATCGACCTCTTGTTCCTCCAGCAGGGTGCGCAGTAGCGTCTTCTTAGCCGCTACCCCGTTGGCGTTCCAGTATATCACTCTAAGCTTCTGGTTAGCCATTAATATTCTGCATTAGTTTGGTGATTCCGCTTAATAGGGATGGAACTGGGTCCTCCCCTTTCTGCAGCGCCTGCAGAACCTCCTGCAGCACGGAGAGGGCCGCTGACACCGTAGTTGTCCTTTCCGACTGGGAGGCTATTGCAGGCGCTTTCAGAGGAACCATTTCGGGTGGTGGCCCACAAGTGAGCTCCTCAGTAGGCTGCTGTTTCGCACCGGTCTTCTTTTTCTTTTTCTTGGATTTTTTGTTTTTGATTCCGGCCTCAGTGGCTGGTTGTGCCACTCTCGGCCTGTAACTATTTGCAGGGGCCATGAGTGTGGCTTGGTTCTCTTTAGTTTCCACAGTATTTCTATTGACAGGAAGGGGGCGTGTCTGGGGTACCGTGCCAGCGCGACGATTCCTCAGCTCCCTCCTGAACACCGGACAGTTGATGTTGTTCGCGGTGTGTGCCGCCCGCAATTTGCGCAGGTGGGGGTTCTTCCAAAGGTCGTGGGCAATCTTTTGCGAAGTGTTGTTCCCCACACCTAACGCACGCCTGCGGACAGTGGCAGCAGAAGGAAGAGTGTCTGAACTGCTGGCAACGGTGGCACTGGGCTGGTCCTTTCTTTCCTCTCCATGCTTCCACCCGGATCCCTGGCATGTACAAGAGTTCATTTACCGCATAAAGCTTTTTAAGGTGTCATCTTTTCTCTTGAACTGGGCGAAAAAGATGCACCCTGGTCTGCCTTGTCGGGCTTTTACTGCTCTCACGTATTCTGGTTCGAAGCCCCGCTCCTGAAGGCCTCTTGGACTTCTTCGGGGTTAGTATCATAAGGTAGGCCTCTGATGGCAACCTTGATACCCCTCTCTGCTGGCAATGAATACGTAAACCACGCCAGATTTTCTTCCACTTCCAGCTTCGTCAGGTATCTTTGGAGGTACCGATATTCCTGTTCATCTTCCGGCAGGAACCTCACCCCCTTCCCATAGGGACGGGCGTTTGGGCGCCGGCCCAATTCTTGGGCCATGGTTTTAAAATGACGTGCCCAGTTTGGGAATTGTTCCACAACTATGGGGGTATTTTGGTTTCCTTATGGTGGCAGAATTCGAAGGTCCTGGTTGGGTGGAGGGAGGGAACATTGCCGTTCCCACTAACTCCTGTCAGGGCGTTTCTGTAGTTCTTATTCCCTGGCGTAGTTAAGTCCGCTTCAGGAGCTCTTCCATTTCCTTGTCGGCAAGTGTAGGCTCTGATGTAGCGGGTATAGGAAGTGTGAGTTCCGGTGCGCAGGTGATCGCGGGGTGCTCGGGGTGCATGAGACGAGCGGGTTTCGGTTCGAACCGCGGTCTCAGCGGGTGACATGCCGCGTGAGGCCTGTGGGGCGCGCGGGTGACCAGGTTGAGACACGCGAGAAGCAGCGGGTGCCCTATGGGTTTGCGGCCCTGTGGACGCGGAGGGAGTAGCAGGCGCGGCCACATGGGCGCGCGAGACTTGCGCAGGCGCAGGTTGCGGGGGCCGAGCGGCCGCGGATGCTCGCGTTGCACCGGTCGCGGGTGCCGCCTGCATGGTGCGCGAGCCAGAGAACGCGGGTGTCACCGCGCTAGGGCGCGGACGGGTGATCGGCGCGATCGGTGGGGCGCGCGGTTCGATGCCTGACAACGTCGGCATACGCTGTCTAGAGGTAGACGGCACGGCCGGCGGGATGGATGCCTTGGTAGAAGGGACCGCGCGATTGGTAGGCACGGAGGTGTTTGTACCGCGCGAGCCGGTTGATGCGGTAGTCGACGGCGCCCGCTTCCCAGAGACGGCTGGCTCAGCCGGTGGGTTAGGTGCGCGTAGCTCGGGAGCCACGTGACCTCTTGATGATCCAGAGGTCGCAGGCGCAGCCGACGTGTAGGGGGTGGGGGCGGAAGTTGCACCGCTCTCTCCCCTCAGTCGGGGATCTTGGTTTGCCCATGCGGGTCGGTTGGAGTCACATTGACGCTTCCGGGCGTCCTTTTCGTCTTCGTCCGGACTCCTTCTGCGACGAGGGGGTCTGGTCCCCAGTTTTTCCTCCATTTCTCTGAAGGCTAGCTTCAGGGTAAGTCTTTCCTCCGGGGGGATGGTTACCCCTATGCTCTCTAGTTCCTCCCGGTCCTTCTCAAGCAACGCTATAGTTCTGTCCGCAGTAGTCGGTTGGACTATCTTGAGGCGCTTCAGTCGTTTCATCAGTCCCAGGTCATGCTCAAGCGTGACCTCGGGGATAGTTCGTCGATTTTGAAGCGCGGTGGTGATGGCGTTGTTGAGTCGGACTCTTCGGAGGCACTTGTTGATGCGCTCGAATCGCCCATCTTCACTATCCGTGCAGATTATGCAAGATACCACGACCAATTTTGCACGCCGTTGACGCGCAATGCCCCCTTCCCCTAATCCCGGTGATTCCCAAAGGGAGTCCGGGCCTCGGTTGGGAGGTGAAGGGCGCCGCTAGCATGCGGAACGCACAGAGACTTGCCCTAAAAGGGCAGTTCGGTTGCAGCACTTTGTTTTAACAAAAACAGTAGCTACAACCAAAAAAAGATTGGTCCGCGTGGTGTTACGATTGTTAACTAACTAACAACTGTTACATTTCTTAGCAAGCCAATCCATTACAGTCTAGCAAATTTACCCCTGTATAACATAGAGTATAGAGATGCACAAGTAGGTACCGTGATATTGTCTATTTGTTTCAATACTAAATGAACGCGGGACTCGAGGCTTTGTTGCACAAATTGCTTGCAGACTCCAGGAGCCTACGTTCAATGCATGTCATTTTGAGAATTGTTAAATTTATACGAAATATTTAGATGGTTGAAACAAACACTTGTAAGTCTCCACTTAGTTCAAGTTCGGTGTGTATTTTATCTTCTAAAATTACAATTCGTGTGAATCGTGAGCTGATTTCCTCATCCAAAGATGAACATGCGAAATTCTTGTACGCAGTGCCAGTTTCGTTTGGGTTTTAATGGTCGACGACTTATTGTAATATTGTGTTAAGACATTTAGATTATGAATATTATAATAATCATGATAGCCGATCTTCACGCCAGTGGCCCAATACAGGGGTAGACAGAGGTCTAGTCTAGACGATTAAGTCTCTTCGACCCACCTTCCACCGAAGATATTTTCGGGACAACGTGACAGGTGGTGAGCCCGTCGCCGTCTTCATGTCCAAGCCAACGATATAATTCGTACATAAGTTTTTTAAAAACTCAATGGTACGAACCTGCCCCTTAGGGTTCGAACTCGGGTCTCATGACTCGAATTTCCGACCACCTATCCACTACTCGGCTATCGTGACTTCGAAAAATAAAGACTTTGATTTTTAAAATTCTATTTTGATTTCACTTCTAAGTCAAAAGCAATACATATGCTATACTAGTTACACACCATATCAGATGGCAAGATGTCGCCCGCTCTAAGTTCCTGGTTTCGATTCCCGACCTAGTTAATATACCACTTTTTCTACATTATCTCACAACTGGGTGTTTGTGATGCCTTCGTTGTTTCCGATTCGATAACACGCGTGCATTACTTACTTTGGGATCAGAGAATTATATGTGATGTTCATGCAAGTTCCTATACTGCAGTAGGTAGTGGTCTTAACGAAGAAATCATTTCGACCAACTTTCAACGGAAGCTTATTCGCGACAACTTTACAGGCGGTGGGCCTATCGCTGTTCCTATCTATGTATTAATTTGTTTAATTAAACAAACATTCGTTATAAATCAGCTGTGTGTACATTAGAGTGCTCTCTGTCGGTGCTTACGTCCAATCACGCGACTGACTCCGCGAGCCGCGCTAATTGCCGGAGCGCGTTGAATCCGGATCATTAGTTGGCAATCGCAATGTTCGTTATCCACTGATTGTCAATTATGTTGTCTAAAGTTGAAAAGGCACACACATATTTTCGACCTTATAAATCGCCACAAATAAATAAAGATAATAAATAAATAAATAATAAACATCTTTACGCCATTCCCAAAACGGATTATGACAGAGGTCTAGGCAATTAAGTTCTTTCGACACGCATTCCACCGAATACATATTTTAGAACAAAGTGACAAGTGTTGAGCCCATCGCCGTCTTTATATTCAAGTCAACGATATACATCGTATATAAGTTTAAAAAAAAAACATTGGTACAAGTCTGCCACCTGGGGATTGAACTCGGATCCCTTGACTCGACTTCGGATCACGCAACCACTTGGCTATGCTGTTTAATACTAAGGATATAATTGTCTTAGCCTCTGTCTACCCCTGTATTGTAAATGACGTGAAGATATTTTGTTTAATAATTTGTAACTGAAAAACTTGTTTTTGTTTGAAATTGAAATTGATGGAACTTATCCACAGTCTCGCAACACTAAACAGGTAAACTTAGAATTTGCTAATTGTGAATCTGCCACGCGACATAGAATATACCATGTCTATTGTTTAATCGCACCGCTGGATGCCAGCCCCGACTCCAAGTCTTAGCGAGGGCGAACAATATTTCGCGCAAACTTGCTTTTTTGATGCAGTTCGTCACAGATATCCACAGTCAGCGTCACCGTTGCTGGTGTTGCGATGGTTGTTACGTAATTAGCCACCTCATTTATTACGGTATATGGACGTATATGTATTTATATCAATATTTATCTATGGAAGTCAAGATAGCTGAGTAGCTGCGGGATCGGATTTCGAGTCAAGCCCATGTTCGATTCATTCTATCGGAGGTAGGTACAATGTATATTTACAGGCTCTGCAATTAATAGAGAGAGTCTTATGCAACGTCTTTGCACGTCTATTTAAAAAAAACAATAACGACCATAAATGCACATAGATATTCACATACGGCATATCAAATTAATATTTAAATGTTAGTTGCGTGGTTAAATAGTTGGAAAGTTTGACGTAAACGCGGTAGCGGAGTTCATTGCACCTTGCTATAATAATTTCGTGGCGAATACCATAATACAGATTAAAAAATAGGCTTATGATGCCACGGCGGTACATGGTAACAATGAAGACCGCGTAAACAAATTTTAAGTTGTTTATAATTTCATCTGTTGACTTCATGAAAGGTTATCTATTAGTAACGAACGAAAAGTGGAACGTTTTGTATAAAATTGTAAAAAGTAATTATCTACTATATATACGTATATATATATATCTCCCTATTCTTCTTCTTTGCAGCCATTCAAGAATCCACTGCTGAACATAAACCTCTCCCAAATTTTTATACAGAATGAACCTAAGCCACCTGCATCCGTCATCTTCCCGCAATATTTTGCAAGTCGTCATTCCATCTCATGGGTGGTCGTCCTACACTGCTTTTGCTTAGACAAGTTGCCAGTTGATAACCTTTTTGCCCCACTATAAAGACCTGTAATAGTCTACTGCAGGACATTCCGGCACCTAAGATCGGTGCCCATCACCGGTCTACTAAATTATTGTCGAGTATTTTCAATTTTTTATCCTTAATTATCCTGTTATCTCAAGGTATCCTTTGTCATTTTGTAAAATCTTCAAAGGAAGATCCATTCCATGTATTAAATAAATTATTTAACATCCGCCCTGGACGACTAGGGTACGCATCGATTTTTCATGATGTCGCCAGCTCTGTGGTTCGGGTTTCGATTCCTGGCTGGGTATTTTAGAAAAACGATTTTTCTACATATTCTCGGGTCTGGGTGTTTGTGGTACCTTTGTTATTTAAGATTCCGTAACACAATTGCTTTAGTTACTTCGAGATCCGAAAAATGAGATGTTTGTACTCTATCTATGTATGTATTTATTATTTATTGAAACATATTTTAGTAATTATTTATATAGTAAATCCTATGGTCGTCACCACACGGCAAAATTGCTTACTACTTGTGTACATATTTGTATTATTAGTATAATATTATATTGTTTACATATATATAGTTTTAAACATAAATTGCACCACCTACCTTGGGTCTCTCTCTTTACGCCTCTGGTTGCCTAAAAGAGATCGCTATGTGGCGCTAAGGCCGCAGAATTGAACAGTTTACTTGGCTTGATATTTGATTGTTTTGTCTGTATTATTTAGTTTTGTGGTGTGTAGTCTTCATTCATTCATAATACCGACACAATAAATTTAAAAATTATAAAATGCTTAAACGATTAACGCAGATTTGAAAATAAATGCGATACTTTGTATATTTAGCTGTTATATATAAACTCCACTAATGAGGACAATCACCTCAAATAATATGAGCAGCATAGTAATACGTTATTCTAGATTACGTATTATTTTGTAGACTAAATACGACCATTATGTGAAATAAAAAGAACTATAAATTCACAGCTGTTGTACGTAGACTAAGTGATTCTGTCAATAATGACTTTGCGTTAAGTAATGATGATTGATTTTAAATAAAAAATCCTTTTCGATATCTTTATCGTTATTAAAGCTAATAAAGATTTAAAATAAATATCTTCACGCTAATCCCAATGCTTGGGATAAACACTGAACAATTAAGTTCTTTCGACCCTCGAAACTACAGGACAGGTCGATGAGACTGTCGCCGATTTTAACGATACAAACCGTACATAAGTACACGTACATAACACATTGGTACGAGCCTAATACATGGGGATCAAACTCAGGTCTCTCGTCTCGAAATCCAATCACCTGACCACTGGGATATCGTGACCCTAGACACAATAAAAATCAAACAACAAAAATCGAATCATTAACAAACATACATCCTTAGACTAGTTAAAATAGTTATTTGAAAACGAGTCGTCTATTGGTGTAACTTCAGTCGAATGGCGAATGAACATTTGAAGATAATTAATGACGGAGTACTCTGGGACAGATAACATGATACTTAAACCGGAGTCTGATTTAAGTGCGTATTTTTCTACCGTGCAGTGAGTGGTGCGCATTTTCATACGTTAAATGGATTCATGTTTTCTCTTGAAGTGTTCTACGAGTTTATTTTTATTTTATGAAATATCTTTTAAAGATTTACGAAGTCAAATGTTTGTGTAGCGTATTCTAAGGTTTAACATTTTTAAAGCAAATGGTTTGATTTATAATTATAGATATATTATAAGATTAATTATGAACGTCAGTAACGAATTAGAGGCCTATGTTCAGCACTGGACTTTTGGTAGCTGTAAGGAAGAAGAAGAAAGGACAATATAAAGTGAACTCGATTGAATCACAGATCTTGAATAGTTCAATAAATTCTTGGTTCAGTATGGGAGGGGTCTCTGTCTTGCAGTGAAGTGTACAAGCCGTGATAATGATGATGATGATTTAGTATAAAATCGTCACAGTCGTAGAACAAAGACTGTTCTGCAAATCAGCAACTTTACAGGAAAGCGATGCAAAGTTTTTAAATCACGTTTTATTGGCTAATATGGAAACGGCTAAAACATTTTACTTGAAATTTGGAAACATTACTATGCGAAAAGACTTTTACAATGTAACCTGAACCTGAGAATATGAATCTCTAATAAGGCTAGATTTTCTGAAAAGTCAGATATATTGTTGTTCTTTGGACTTAAATTAAAAGTTAAAGATGATATTTTATTAATAAGAAAATGTCACGCTTATTAAAAGTTTTTCATCACTTTTATATAGGTACAAAACAGATTTATCAAAATTGAGCATAGAAACTTTTATTACAAAGTAGAACATTATTTAAATACTACAAAACAAAAATCACTCTTCTTAAAGTAAT
>JAGSMR010000513.1:0-2500 GCA_029286605.1 Sericinus montela
TCTAGCCTGCTAAATAGGCGTCGTCATTTAGGTGTGCGTGGCTTCTGTCACGCAACTCACTGGCGACGTATTAAAATTCTTCTTAGAGGGACCGGCGGCTTCGAGCCGCACGAGATTGAGCAATAACAGGTCTGTGATGCCCTTAGATGTCCTGGGCCGCACGCGCGCTACACTGAAGGAATCAGCATGTTCTCCCTGGCCTAGAGGCCCGGGCAACCCGTTGAAACTCCTTCGTGCTGGGGATTGGGGTTTGCAATTATCCCCCATAAACGAGGAATTCCTAGTAAGCGCGAGTCATAAGCTCGCGTTGATTACGTCCCTGCCCTTTGTACACACCGCCCGTCGCTACTACCGATTGAATGATTTAGTGAGGTCTTCGGACCGACACGCGGTGGCTTCACGGCCGTCGGCGTTGCTGGGAAGTTGACCAAACTTGATCATTTAGAGGAAGTAAAAGTCGTAACAAGGTTTCCGTAGGGAACCTGCGGAAGGATCATTAACGTGTACGTGATGATGTTATTTTTGTATTATACAAAATAATATTATTCATGTTCATATAATCGAACAATTTCAATTTAATTGCCGTTCGACGTTCTTCCGCGCAATTATACCGCGTCGGAGTTCGATTCGTCGGCGAGCGCACGCCAGGATAAACCAAACGGAACGTTTGATCTGGCGAAATCCGCGCCGGTTAGTTTCGGTCCGATAAAGGTGAGCGCTATACAAGAGAACAAACCACATGCGGTTTAGAATAAGAACAATGTGATCGTTAACGTCGCCGTGCGTTATCGGTCTCCGTTCATTTTCTAACGTTATAAAAATTTCTCACTTTATGAAATCGCACATCGTTATCGGTGTGTTTATTAGCTAATTAACAACACAATAAAACAATTACCTGGACGGTGGATCACTTGGCTCGCGGGTCGATGAAGAACGCAGTTAACTGCGCGTCATAGTGTGAACTGCAGGACACATTTGAACATCGACATTTCGAACGCACATTGCGGTCCGTGGAGAAATATCCAGGACCACTCCTGTCTGAGGGCCGGCTGTTAAAAATATTTTACCACACTGTTCTTCCTCAAACGTGGTCGAACAATTGACAGTTCCGTTGAGGGTTGAGCGTTTCCGTTGAGACTTTCAAAAGTTTGCGGTGCGCTCTAACTTTCAGTCCGTTTAAATATTATTATAAATTCGTATAGTTTACGAAACGCATACACGCGAACGCGTACATTCGCGACGCGCGTTAAGCGAGCGGCGTCCCTGCGACGCGCGACTCTACGACTCTATATAGCATAGAACGTCGGAGGCATGCGCTGTTCGTCAGGTGACGTTTGCGTCTCGCAATTGCGCGCGTTCTGCACGATTGTAATCGCGAGCTGTATGATTGTTACGTTCACTAATAAATACGAAACATAATAAGTAGGCGGACTCGACGTCCGAAGAGCGCCTCGACGACAGATTGACTTGTGCGTATGCATATATGTGCTGGTCTCTGGGTCGTCGTTGCGCTAACGGATATCGCGTCTGCCTCGATTTTTATCGTTGGCCTCAGATCAGGAGGATCACCCGCCGAATTTAAGCATATTAGTAAGCGGAGGAAAAGAAACTAACAAGGATTTCCTTAGTAGCGGCGAGCGAACAGGAAAGAGCCCAGCACTGAATCCGCGGTCGTTTCGAACGCGGGAGATGTGATGTTCGGGAGGTTCCGCTTTCTCGTCGTCGATACTCCTGTCCAAGTTCGTCTTGAACGGGGCCGTTTTCCCGTAGAGGTGCCAGGCCCGTAGCGACGGAGGGCGGCGGCGAGAGGGACTCTCCTAAGAGTCGGGTTGCTTGAGGTGCAGCCCTAAGTGGGTGGTAAACTCCATCTAAGGCTAAATATTACCGCGAGACCGATAGCGAACAAGTACCGTGAGGAAAGTTGAAAAGAACTTTGAAGAGAGAGTTCAAGAGTACGTGAAACCGTTCAGGGGTAAACCTGCGAAACTCGAATGAACGAACGGAGATTCATCGTCACTCCGCGGCGTACGCGCTCGCGCTCTGATGACGTCCGTCCCTTAATCGGGTAGCGGGCGTCACGGGACGAGCGCGTCGACGTTCGCGGACGGCGTGCACTTCTCTCTCAGTAATACATCGCGACCCGTTCGACGTCGGTCTAAGCGCCTCTCGAGTCCATTCGTCCCTTCAAAACGGACGGGTGGACCGGGACGATGGCCGACCGGCCGTCGGACGGTAGAAGACACGAATCGCGCACGCGCACATTCTAAAGCGCGTCCGGCCCGACGCAAGACAACGTCGTCATCGAGGTCCTGCCGTTGCGCGGACATCTTTGCGGCGCGTCTGTTGTCGCTGCCGTGCGATCTCGGACCGATGGCGAACAAGTACCGTGAGGAAAGTTGAAAAGAACTTTGAAGAGAGAGTTCAAGAGTACGTGAAACCGTTCAGGGGTAAACCTGCGAAACTCGAATGAACGAACGGAGAGATTCATCGTCACTCCGCG
>JAGSMR010000513.1:10000-20000 GCA_029286605.1 Sericinus montela
TTTCGTCATAGTTCGATTCTCATATAGTTCGATCGATACACGAACGCCCCAAATAACATAGTGCAAATTTTAAATTATACGCCTAATGAAAATCAATACGCGAACGCCCCATTGACTTTGACGAATTTATCGAATGGAAAATAGTATGTGTCTAAAAAAATATATGTTTAAGCATGTCAATACAGTTTTGATAGTACAATAGTATATACGTACGCGATTATTATTCAACTTTCACTCTAGATAGACGTTTGACGAATTAGGTTCATTCAGGGCTTAAGCAACGTGCATCGATATAGAATCAATACGCGAACGCCCCATTGACTTTGACGAATTTATCGAATGGAAAATAGTATGTGTCTAAAAAAATATATGTTTAAGCATGTCAATACAGTTTTGATAGTACAATAGTATATACGTACGCGATTATTATTCAACTTTCACTCTAGATAGACGTTTGACGAATTAGGTTCATTCAGGGCTTAAGCAACGTGCATCGATATAGAATCAATACGCGAACGCCCCCATCGAACACGATTACGAATTTCCTTCTTGTATATTATTTTCAAAACGTGCATATTATTATTCAAAATTCATTGTTGCAAAAATAAAGTACGTAAGTAATTCAATCGAATCGAACTCGTTTCGCCTTACTTACTTACTCACTTACTTGCTTACTTAAATCATAACATCGAGACACAGACAGAGTTTATTATATTATAACAAACATTAAAATGAAATCAAACATGCCTAACATAATTTATTTACAGCTATGTCATATTACATTACCTAATTAAGACGATTGACGAAGTGAACGTGTTATCAAAATTTTAATAATAAACTACCATATGGATAAATATTGCTGTGCTGTTCCATTAAAGTAATCGACCCGCAATAAACGTAATAAAATTTGATGAATTCTCTTTCAGCCCTCTCAGATACTAAAGAAGTTCGAAGAGATCAGTTATGTCAATACGCGAACGCACCGCATTGACATAGAAGAATTTCGCTAATGAACATTAACATCGTCCTATAACATTTTTTTTTTTTTTTTTTCCCCTTCTAATAGATCCTGATTAATCACGTTAATCGAATAATAACAGTAATCGTTCGTAATATGCAGAAAATTTATTTCTTCGTGACGATCAGACTCAAATATATCAATACGCGAACGCACCGCATTGACATAGAAGAATTTCGCTAATGAACATCAACATCGTCCTATAACATTTTTTTTTTTTTTTTTTTTTTTTCCCCCTTCTAATAGATCCTGATTAATCACGTTAATCGAATAATAACAGTAATCGTTCGTAATATGCAGAAAATTTATTTCTTCGTGACGATCAGACTCAAATATATCAATACGCGAACGCCCCCATTGACTTTGACGAATTTATCGAATGGAAAATAGTATGTGTCTAAAAAAAAATATATGTTTAAGCATGTCAATACAGTTTTGATAGTACAATAGTATATACGTACGCGATTATTATTCAACTTTCACTCTAGATAGACGTTTGACGAATTAGGTTCATTCAGGGCTTAAGCAACGTGCATCGATATAGAATCAATACGCGAACGCCCCCATTGACTTTGACGAATTTATCGAATGGAAAATAGTATGTGTCTAAAAAAAAATATATGTTTAAGCATGTCAATACAGTTTTGATAGTACAATAGTATATACGTACGCGATTATTATTCAACTTTCACTCTAGATAGACGTTTGACGAATTAGGTTCATTCAGGGCTTAAGCAACGTGCATCGATATAGAATCAATACGCGAACGCCCCCATTGACTTTGACGAATTTATCGAATGGAAAATAGTATGTGTCTAAAAAAAAATATATGTTTAAGCATGTCAATACAGTTTTGATAGTACAATAGTATATACGTACGCGATTATTATTCAACTTTCACTCTAGATAGACGTTTGACGAATTAGGTTCATTCAGGGCTTAAGCAACGTGCATCGATATAGAATCAATACGCGAACGCCCCGATTCGACTTGAACGGATTTCGCTTAGTGAATCAGCGAATACATGTAACGTGTACGTTACAATTGATATATCATATATTTTTTTTAAATTATATCATCACATTTATGGTGTATTATGGGTCATTGTAATTGAATTTTGAATTGATATTGATTTTAAAAATCAATACACGAACACCGATTGAGTTTTCGTACGCGTCTCCGCGGGAAATCCTTCTCAATTTTTACGAAAAATTTTAGGAACAGCGCTGGTTTGGCGTTGGCTATGATGGCTATGGACAGACATTCTCGACGCCGTTCCGATCCACCGGGAAGCTCCCGATACTGATTTTTATTTACTTCAGGTATAGCGATCGTGATCGTGACGGAGCGGCGGCCGGTGGCGGTGGCCGATGTGCCATTTCAAAACTTAACCAAACAACCGCCATCACCACCACCACCAGACCCTCAGACGCAAACCCTTGAACGTAGATATGCAGAAGAAAAAAATGCGGCCGCGATGGCGATGGCGATGGCGATGGCGATGGCGATGGCGATGGCGATAGCGATGGCGATGGCGATAGCGATGGCGATGGCGATGGCGATGGCGATGGCGATGGCGATGGCGATGGCGATGGCGATGGCGATAGCGATGGCGATGGCGATAGCGATGGCGATGGCGATGGCGATGGCGATAGCGATGGCGATGGCGATAGCGATGGCGATGGCGATGGCGATAGCGATGGCGATGGCGATAGCGATGGCGATGGCGATGGCGATGGCGATGGCGATGGCGATGGCGATAGCGATGGCGATGGCGATGGCGATAGCGATGGCGATGGCGATAGCGATGGCGATGGCGATAGCGATGGCGATGGCGATGGCGTGGCTGCGCTGTGGCCAGCCAGTGGGACCCCGGGGTTCAGGTCTACCTTGGTCGCTGTTAGAAAAATATGTGAAGATAGGTGTGACACGTTCGTCGACATTCAAGTGTACGGGTACGGTCTTTTCGCGGAGGTCATTACAACGGTCCGACATATGTATAGACCGGGCGCGAGCGGCGCTCGGTCCCGAAAGATAGTGTAAAGAAGTTATGTAGTTGTGTGTTTGTAAGTTGATATTTCGCGGCGTCAGTGTAGCAAGCAGTGTATGTAATATGTGTTGTGTGGACACTTGTTTGTTGTGAAACAACATATATTCATTCTCGCGATACTTTTGCCGCGTTTTGGTCTTTTATATAACACTCTTAACGTCTTTAACCTATCTTAACAATATCAGTAGACCTACGGTTTTATAAAAGAAAACCGTTCGTCTCTCTGTTGAACTGTGACGGACGACGTCTCCGTTTATTGAATCGGTTGACGTTTAAATAGCGTTCGTTTAAATTTAGACGATTGCCGTTCGACGCGCGAGTCGACTTCGCCTCGTCGTTAACGTTCTCGTCGTTATAATCATGCACGTCGCCGTTGCTTAACGTTATAAAAACGTTAACCATCGGGACGATGTCTTATGAATATACATTCGTGGATATGATCTCTCTAACACCGGGCGATGAATATCGTTAATGTTTAACGCAGATATTATGTTAAACGATTTTATATGAGTGAAGTACCGAAACGTCTCGTTGTCGAACGTTCAATGAATTTGGATCGCAACGTGGTCCGTCAGTAGGTCTGGAAATAGCCGAGCCCGTGAAGTGAGATATCGGATCGGGCCGTCGCCAGACTGAATACAAATTCATCAATTTGATACGGCACCGATGTGTCTGTGCGTTTTATACACGCCGACTAATCGAGTTGCACGTGTCTCTCGGAGTGAGACGCACGATTCGAGTTTACGCTAACGCGTATCTCCGTTCGCATGTCAGCTCCTGGTTGATCCTGCCAGTAGTTATATGCTTGTCTCAAAGATTAAGCCATGCATGTCTCAGTGCAAGCCGTATTAAGGCGATACCGCGAATGGCTCAATATATCAGTTTTGGTTCCTTAGATCTTACCTCGGTTACTTGGATAACTGTGGTAATTCTAGAGCTAATACATGCAATCAGAACTCTGACCAGTGATGGGATGAGTGCTTTTATTAGATCAAAACCAATCGACGGAGGGCCTCGCGTCCGAAGTCGTTAATTTTGATGAATCTGGATAACTTTTGCCGATCGCATGGTCCAGCACCGGCGACGCATCTTTCAAATGTCTGCCTTATCAACTTTCGATGGTAGTTTCTGCGACTACCATGGTTGTCTGAGTAACGGGGAATCAGGGTTCGATTCCGGAGAGGGAGCCTGAGAAACGGCTACCACATCCAAGGAAGGCAGCAGGCGCGCAAATTACCCACTCCCGGCACGGGGAGGTAGTGACGAAAAATAACGATACGGGACTCTTACGAGGCCTCGTAATCGGAATGAGTACACTTTAAATATTTTAACGAGGAACAATTGGAGGCAAGTCTGGTGCCAGCAGCCGCGGTAACTCCAGCTCCAATAGCGTATACTAAAATTGTTGCGGTTAAAAAGCTCGTAGTTGCATTTGTGCGCCGCGCTGTCGGTGCACCGCATCCTGATGATACTGACACGTCTGCGGAGCATATCGTCAGTGAGCCGTCGGTAAAACGGCAGTTCAATATCAAAATCTATCGCGGTGCTCTTCGGTGAGTGTCGAGATGGGCCGACAATTTACTTTGAACAAATTAGAGTGCTCAAAGCGGGCTCAAAATGCTGCTTGAATATTTCGTGCATGGAATAATAGAATATGATCTCAGTTCTATTTTGTTGGTTTCAGAACTCCGAGGTAATGATTAATAGGGATAACTGGGGGCATTCGTATTGCGACGTTAGAGGTGAAATTCTTGGATCGTCGCAAGACGAACATCAACAACATTGCCAAAGGTGTTTTCATCAATCAAGAACGAAAGTTAGAGGTTCGAAGGCGATTAGATACCGCCTAGTTCTAACCGTAAATATGTCATCTAGCGATCCGCCGACGTTACTACGATGGCTCGGCGGGCAGCTTCCGGGAAACCAAAGATTTTGGACTCCGGGGAGTATGGTTGCAAAGCTGAAACTTAAAGGAATTGACGGAAGGGCACCACCAGGAGTGGAGCCTGCGGCTTAATTTGACTCAACACGGGAAATCTCACCAGGCCCGGACACCGGAAGGATTGACAGATTAACAGCTCTTTCTTGATTCGGTGGGTGGTGGTGCATAGCCGTTCTTAGTTGGTGGAGCGATTTGTCTGGTTAATTCCGGTAACGAACGAGACTCTAGCCTGCTAAATAGGCGTCGTCATTTAGGTGTGCGTGGCTTCTGTCACGCAACTCACTGGCGACGTATTAAAATTCTTCTTAGAGGACCGGCGGCTTCGAGCCGCACGAGATTGAGCAATAACAGGTCTGTGATGCCCTTAGATGTCCTGGGCCGCACGCGCGCTACACTGAAGGAATCAGCATGTTCTCCCTGGCCTAGAGGCCCGGGCAACCCGTTGAAACTCCTTCGTGCTGGGGATTGGGGTTTGCAATTATCCCCATAAACGAGGAATTCCTAGTAAGCGCGAGTCATAAGCTCGCGTTGATTACGTCCCTGCCCTTTGTACACACCGCCCGTCGCTACTACCGATTGAATGATTTAGTGAGGTCTTCGGACCGACACGCGGTGGCTTCACGGCCGTCGGCGTTGCTGGGAAGTTGACCAAACTTGATCATTTAGAGGAAGTAAAAGTCGTAACAAGGTTTCCGTAGGGAACCTGCGGAAGGATCATTAACGTGTACGTGATGATGTTATTTTTGTATTATACAAAAATAATATTATTCATGTTCATATAATCCGAACAATTTCAATTTAATTGCCGTTCGACGCGCGAGTCGACTTCGCCTCGTCGTTAACGTTCTCGTCGTTATAATCATGCACGTCGCCGTTGCTTAACGTTATAAAAACGTTAACCATCAGGACGATGTCTTATGAATATACATTCGTGGATATGATCTCTCTAACACCGGGCGATGAATATCGTTAATGTTTAACGCAGATATTATGTTAAACGATTTTATATGAGTGAAGTACCGAAACGTCTCGTTGTCGAACGTTCAATGAATTTGGATCGCAACGTGGTCCGTCAGTAGGTCTGGAAATAGCCGAGCCCGTGAAGTGAGATATCGGATCGGGCCGTCGCCAGACGAACATCAACAACATTTGCCAAAGGTGTTTTCATCAATCAAGAACGAAAGTTAGAGGTTCGAAGGCGATTAGATACCGCCCTAGTTCTAACCGTAAATATGTCATCTAGCGATCCGCCGACGTTACTACGATGGCTCGGCGGGCAGCTTCCGGGAAACCAAAGATTTTGGACTCCGGGGAGTATGGTTGCAAAGCTGAAACTTAAAGGAATTGACGGAAGGGCACCACCAGGAGTGGAGCCTGCGGCTTAATTTGACTCAACACGGGAAATCTCACCAGGCCCGGACACCGGAAGGATTGACAGATTAACAGCTCTTTCTTGATTCGGTGGGTGGTGGTGCATGGCCGTTCTTAGTTGGTGGAGCGATTTGTCTGGTTAATTCCGGTAACGAACGAGACTCTAGCCTGCTAAATAGGCGTCGTCATTTAGGTGTGCGTGGCTTCTGTCACGCAACTCACTGGCGACGTATTAAAATTCTTCTTAGAGGACCGGCGGCTTCGAGCCGCACGAGATTGAGCAATAACAGGTCTGTGATGCCCTTAGATGTCCTGGGCCGCACGCGCGCTACACTGAAGGAATCAGCATGTTCTCCCTGGCCTAGAGGCCCGGGCAACCCGTTGAAACTCCTTCGTGCTGGGGATTGGGGTTTGCAATTATCCCCATAAACGAGGAATTCCTAGTAAGCGCGAGTCATAAGCTCGCGTTGATTACGTCCCTGCCCTTTGTACACACCGCCCGTCGCTACTACCGATTGAATGATTTAGTGAGGTCTTCGGACCGACACGCGGTGGCTTCACGGCCGTCGGCGTTGCTGGGAAGTTGACCAAACTTGATCATTTAGAGGAAGTAAAAGTCGTAACAAGGTTTCCGTAGGGAACCTGCGGAAGGATCATTAACGTGTACGTGATGATGTTATTTTTGTATTATACAAAAATAATATTATTCATGTTCATATAATCCGAACAATTTCAATTTAATTGCCGTTCGACGTTCTTCCGCGCAATTATACCGCGTCGGAGTTCGATTCGTCGGCGAGCGCACGCCAGGATAAACCAAACGGAACGTTTGATCTGGCGAAATCCGCGCCGGTTAGTTTCGGTCCGATAAAGGTGAGCGCTATACAAGAGAACAAACCACATGCGGTTTAGAATAAGAACAATGTGATCGTTAACGTCGCCGTGCGTTATCGGTCTCCGTTCATTTTCTAACGTTATAAAAATTTCTCACTTTATGAAATCGCACATCGTTATCGGTGTGTTTATTAGCTAATTAACAACACAATAAAACAATTACCTGGACGGTGGATCACTTGGCTCGCGGGTCGATGAAGAACGCAGTTAACTGCGCGTCATAGTGTGAACTGCAGGACACATTTGAACATCGACATTTCGAACGCACATTGCGGTCCGTGGAGAAATATCCAGGACCACTCCTGTCTGAGGGCCGGCTGTTAAAAATATTTTTACCACACTGTTCTTCCTCAAACGTGGTCGAACAATTGACGGTTCCGTTGAGGGTTGAGCGTTTCCGTTGAGACTTTCAAAAAGTTTTGCGGTGCGCTCTAACTTTCGGTCCGTTTAAATATTATTATAAATTCGTATAGTTTACGAAACGCATACACGCGAACGCGTACATTCGCGACGCGCGTTAAGCGAGCGGCGTCCTGCGACGCGCGACTCTACGACTCTATATAGCATAGAACGTCGGAGGCATGCGCTGTTCGTCAGGTGACGTTTGCGTCTCGCAATTGCGCGCGTTCTGCACGATTGTAATCGCGAGCTGTATGATTGTTACGTTCACTAATAAATACGAAACATAATAAGTAGGCGGACTCGACGTCCGAAGAGCGCCTCGACGACAGATTGACTTGTGCGTATGCATATATGTGCTGGTCTCTGGGTCGTCGTTGCGCTAACGGATATCGCGTCTGCCTCGATTTTTATCGTTGGCCTCAGATCAGGAGGATCACCCGCCGAATTTAAGCATATTAGTAAGCGGAGGAAAGAAACTAACAAGGATTTCCTTAGTAGCGGCGAGCGAACAGGAAAGAGCCCAGCACTGAATCCCGCGGTCGTTTCGAACGCGGGAGATGTGATGTTCGGAGGTTCCGCTTTCTCGTCGTCGATACTCCTGTCAAGTTCGTCTTGAACGGGGCCGTTTTCCCGTAGAGGTGCCAGGCCCGTAGCGACGGAGGCGGCGGCGAGAGGGACTCTCCTATAGAGTCAAGGGTTGCTTGAGCGTTACCGTTGAGACTTTCAAAAAGTTTTGCGGTGCGCTCTAACTTTCAGTCCGTTTAAATATTATTATAAATTCGTATAGTTTACGAAACGCATACACGCGAACGCGTACATTCGCGACGCGCGTTAAGCGAGCGGCGTCCTGCGACGCGCGACTCTACGACTCTATATAGCATAGAACGTCGGAGGGCATGCGCTGTTCGTCAGGTGACGTTTGCGTCTCGCAATTGCGCGCGTTCTGCACGATTGTAATCGCGAGCTGTATGATTGTTACGTTCACTAATAAATACGAAACATAATAAGTAGGCGGACTCGACGTCCGAAGAGCGCCTCGACGACAGATTGACTTGTGCGTATGCATATATGTGCTGGTCTCTGGGTCGTCGTTGCGCTAACGGATATCGCGTCTGCCTCGATTTTTATCGTTGGCCTCAGATCAGGAGGATCACCCGCCGAATTTAAGCATATTAGTAAGCGGAGGAAAGAAACTAACAAGGATTTCCTTAGTAGCGGCGAGCGAACAGGAAAGAGCCCAGCACTGAATCCGCGGTCGTTTCGAACGCGGGAGATGTGTTCGGAGGTTCCGCTTTCTCGTCGTCGATACTCCTGTCCAAGTTCGTCTTGAACGGGGCCGTTTTCCCGTAGAGGTGCCAGGCCCGTAGCGACGGAGGCGGCGGCGAGGAGGACTCTCCTAAGAGTCGGGTTGCTTGAGAGTGCAGCCCTAAGTGGGTGGTAAACTCCATCTAAGGCTAAATATTACCGCGAGACCGATAGCGAACAAGTACCGTGAGGGAAAGTTGAAAAGAACTTTGAAGAGAGAGTTCAAGAGTACGTGAAACCGTTCAGGGGTAAACCTGCGAAACTCGAATGAACGAACGGAGATTCATCGTCACTCCGCGGCGTACGCGCTCGCGCTCTGATGACGTCCGTCCCTTAATCGGGTAGCGGGCGTCACGGGACGAAGCGCGTCGACGTTCGCGGACGGCGTGCACTTCTCTCTCAGTAATACATCGCGACCCGTTCGACGTCGGTCTAAGCGCCTCTCGAGGTCCATTCGTCCCTTCAAAACGGACGGGTGGACCGGGACGATGACCGACCGGCCGTCGGACGGTAGAAGACACGAATCGCGCACGCGCACATTCTAAAGCGCGTCCGGCCCGACGCAAGACAACGTCGTCATCGAGGTCCTGCCGTTGCGCGGACATCTTTGCGGCGCGTCTGTTGTCGCTGCCGTGCAGTCTCGGACCGTGCGCGTCTCAGTCGGCGATGATTCAGTTTCGGGCACTCGCAGGACCCGTCTTGAAACACGGACCAAGGAGTCTAGCATGTGTGCGAGTCATTGAGTTATGTATAAACTGAAGGCACAACGAAAGTGAAGGCGCGCGCTGGTCATCGCGCTCAGGAAGGATGGAGCGTCGATCTCGATCGGCCTCTCGCACTCCCGAGGCGTCTCGTTCAATTCGTGAATGCAGGCGCGCTCTTAGCAGAGATGCTGGGACCCGAAGATGGTGAACTATGCCTGGTCAGGTCGAAGTCAGGAAACCCTGATGGAGGACCGTAGCGATTCTGACGTGCAAATCGATCGTCGGAACTGGGTATAGGGGCGAAAGACTAATCG
>JAGSMR010000513.1:27500-38699 GCA_029286605.1 Sericinus montela
CCACCGCACCACCACCACCACCGCCACCGCGCCCGCCGCCACCGCCGCCACCGCCGCCACCACCGCCACCACCACCACCACCACCACCACCACCACCACCACCACCACCACCACCAGAACCACCACCACCACCAGACCCTCAGACGCAAACCCTTGAACGTAGATATGCAGAAGAAAAAAATGCGGCCGCGATGGCGATAGCGATGGCGATGGCGATAGCGATGGCGATGGCGTGGCTGCGCTGTGGCCAGCCAGTGGGACCCCGGGGTTCAGGTCTACCTTGGTCGCTGTTAGAAAATATGTGAAGATAGGTGTGACACGTTCGTCGACATTCAAGTGTACGGGTACGGTCTTTTCGCGGAGGTCATTACAACGGTCCGACATATGTATAGACCGGGCGCGAGCGGCGCTCGGTCCCGAAAGATAGTGTAAAGAAGTTATGTAGTTGTGTGTTTGTAAGTTGATATTTCGCGGCGTCAGTGTAGCAAGCAGTGTATGTAATATGTGTTGTGTGGACACTTGTTTGTTGTGAAACAACATATATTCATTCTCGCGATACTTTTGCCGCGTTTTGGTCTTTTATATAACACTCTTAACGTCTTTAACCTATCTTAACAATATCAGTAGACCTACGGTTTTATAAAAGAAAACCGTTCGTCTCTCTGTTGAACTGTGACGGACGACGTCTCCGTTTATTGAATCGGTTGACGTTTAAATAGCGTTCGTTTAAATTTAGACGATTGCCGTTCGACGCGCGAGTCGACTTCGCCTCGTCGTTAACGTTCTCGTCGTTATAATCATGCACGTCGCCGTTGCTTAACGTTATAAAAACGTTAACCATCGGGACGATGTCTTATGAATATACATTCGTGGATATGATCTCTCTAACACCGGGCGATGAATATCGTTAATGTTTAACGCAGATATTATGTTAAACGATTTTATATGAGTGAAGTACCGAAACGTCTCGTTGTCGAACGTTCAATGAATTTGGATCGCAACGTGGTCCGTCAGTAGGTCTGGAAATAGCCGAGCCCGTGAAGTGAGATATCGGATCGGGCCGTCGCCAGACTGAATACAAATTCATCAATTTGATACGGCACCGATGTGTCTGTGCGTTTTATACACGCCGACTAATCGAGTTGCACGTGTCTCTCGGAGTGAGACGCACGATTCGAGTTTACGCTAACGCGTATCTCCGTTCGCATGTCAGCTCCTGGTTGATCCTGCCAGTAGTTATATGCTTGTCTCAAAGATTAAGCCATGCATGTCTCAGTGCAAGCCGTATTAAGGCGATACCGCGAATGGCTCAATATATCAGTTTTGGTTCCTTAGATCTTACCTCGGTTACTTGGATAACTGTGGTAATTCTAGAGCTAATACATGCAATCAGAACTCTGACCAGTGATGGGATGAGTGCTTTTATTAGATCAAAACCAATCGACGGAGGGCCTCGCGTCCGAAGTCGTTAATTTTGATGAATCTGGATAACTTTTGCCGATCGCATGGTCCAGCACCGGCGACGCATCTTTCAAATGTCTGCCTTATCAACTTTCGATGGTAGTTTCTGCGACTACCATGGTTGTCTGAGTAACGGGGAATCAGGGTTCGATTCCGGAGAGGGAGCCTGAGAAACGGCTACCACATCCAAGGAAGGCAGCAGGCGCGCAAATTACCCACTCCCGGCACGGGGAGGTAGTGACGAAAAATAACGATACGGGACTCTTACGAGGCCTCGTAATCGGAATAGTACACTTTAAATATTTTAACGAGGAACAATTGGAGGCAAGTCTGGTGCCAGCAGCCGCGGTAACTCCAGCTCAATAGCGTATACTAAAATTGTTGCGGTTAAAAAGCTCGTAGTTGCATTTGTGCGCCGCGCTGTCGGTGCACCGCATCCGCAGTGATACTGACACGTCTGCGGAGCATATCGTCAGTGAGCCGTCGGTAAAACGGCAGTTCAATATCAAAATCCTATCGCGGTGCTCTTCGGTGAGTGTCGAGATGGGCCGACAATTTACTTTGAACAAATTAGAGTGCTCAAAGCGGGCTCAAAATGCTGCTTGAATATTTCGTGCATGGAATAATAGAATATGATCTCAGTTCTATTTTGTTGGTTTCAGAACTCCGAGGTAATGATTAATAGGGATAACTGGGGGCATTCGTATTGCGACGTTAGAGGTGAAATTCTTGGATCGTCGCAAGACGAACATCAACAACATTTGCCAAAGGTGTTTTCATCAATCAAGAACGAAAGTTAGAGGTTCGAAGGCGATTAGATACCGCCTAGTTCTAACCGTAAATATGTCATCTAGCGATCCGCCGACGTTACTACGATGGCTCGGCGGGCAGCTTCCGGGAAACCAAAGATTTTGGACTCCGGGGGGGAGTATGGTTGCAAAGCTGAAACTTAAAGGAATTGACGGAAGGGCACCACCAGGAGTGGAGCCTGCGGCTTAATTTGACTCAACACGGGAAATCTCACCAGGCCCGGACACCGGAAGGATTGACAGATTAACAGCTCTTTCTTGATTCGGTGGGTGGTGGTGCATGGCCGTTCTTAGTTGGTGGAGCGATTTGTCTGGTTAATTCCGGTAACGAACGAGACTCTAGCCTGCTAAATAGGCGTCGTCATTTAGGTGTGCGTGGCTTCTGTCACGCAACTCACTGGCGACGTATTAAAATTCTTCTTAGAGGGACCGGCGGCTTCGAGCCGCACGAGATTGAGCAATAACAGGTCTGTGATGCCCTTAGATGTCCTGGGCCGCACGCGCGCTACACTGAAGGAATCAGCATGTTCTCCCTGGCCTAGAGGCCCGGGCAACCCGTTGAAACTCCTTCGTGCTGGGGATTGGGGTTTGCAATTATCCCCCATAAACGAGGAATTCCTAGTAAGCGCGAGTCATAAGCTCGCGTTGATTACGTCCCTGCCCTTTGTACACACCGCCCGTCGCTACTACCGATTGAATGATTTAGTGAGGTCTTCGGACCGACACGCGGTGGCTTCACGGCCGTCGGCGTTGCTGGGAAGTTGACCAAACTTGATCATTTAGAGGAAGTAAAAGTCGTAACAAGGTTTCCGTAGGGGAACCTGCGGAAGGATCATTAACGTGTACGTGATGATGTTATTTTTTGTATTATACAAAAATAATATTATTCATGTTCATATAATCCGAACAATTTCAATTTAATTGCCGTTCGACGTTCTTCCCGCGCAATTATACCGCGTCGGAGTTCGATTCGTCGGCGAGCGCACGCCAGGATAAACCAAACGGAACGTTTGATCTGGCGAAATCCGCGCCGGTTGGTTTCGGTCCGATAAAGGTGAGCGCTATACAAGAGAACAAACCACATGCGGTTTAGAATAAGAACAATGTGATCGTTAACGTCGCCGTGCGTTATCGGTCTCCGTTCATTTCTAACGTTATAAAAATTTCTCACTTTATGAGAAATCGCACATCGTTATCGGTGTGTTTATTAGCTAATTAACAACACAATAAAACAATTACCCTGGACGGTGGATCACTTGGCTCGCGGGTCGATGAAGAACGCAGTTAACTGCGCGTCATAGTGTGAACTGCAGGACACATTTGAACATCGACATTTCGAACGCACATTGCGGTCCGTGGAGAAATATCCAGGACCACTCCTGTCTGAGGGGCCGGCTGTTAAAAATATTTTACCACACTGTTCTTCCTCAAACGTGGTCGAACAATTGACGGTTCCGTTGAGGGTTGAGCGTTTCCGTTGAGACTTTCAAAAAGTTTTGCGGTGCGCTCTAACTTTCGGTCCGTTTAAATATTATTATAAATTCGTATAGTTACGAAACGCATACACGCGAACGCGTACATTCGCGACGCGCGTTAAGCGAGCGGCGTCCTGCGACGCGCGACTCTACGACTCTATATAGCATAGAACGTCGGAGGGCATGCGCTGTTCGTCAGGTGACGTTTGCGTCTCGCAATTGCGCGCGTTCTGCACGATTGTAATCGCGAGCTGTATGATTGTTACGTTCACTAATAAATACGAAAAGCAATACGTAACTGAACGAAGCAACGATTCAGTTACGTATTGCTGCTTTTCACTTGAATATTTCGTGCATGGAATAATAGAATATGATCTCAGTTCTATTTTGTTGGTTTCAGAACTCCGAGGTAATGATTAATAGGGATAACTGGGGCATTCGTATTGCGACGTTAGAGGTGAAATTCTTGGATCGTCGCAAGACGAACATCAACAAGCGTTGCCAAAGGTGTTTTCATCAATCAAGAACGAAAGTTAGAGGTTCGAAGGCGATTAGATACCGCCCTAGTTCTAACCGTAAATATGTCATCTAGCGATCCGCCGACGTTACTACGATGGCTCGGCGGGCAGCTTCCGGGAAACCAAGATTTTGGACTCGGGGAGTATGGTTTTAAGCTGAAACTTAAAGGAATTGACGGAAGGGCACAGGAGTGGAGCCTGCGGCTTAATTTGACTCAACACGGGAAATCTCACCAGGCCCGGACACCGGAAGGATTGACAGATTAACAGCTCTTTCTTGATTCGGTGGGTGGTGGTGCATGGCCGTTCTTAGTTGGTGGAGCGATTTGTCTGGTTAATTCCGGTAACGAACGAGACTCTAGCCTGCTAAATAGGCGTCGTCATTTAGGTGTGCGTGGCTTCTGTCACGCAACTCACTGGCGACGTATTAAAATTCTTCTTAGAGGGACCGGCGGCTTCGAGCCGCACGAGATTGAGCAATAACAGGTCTGTGATGCCCTTAGATGTCCTGGGCCGCACGCGCGCTACACTGAAGGAATCAGCATGTTCTCCCTGGCCTAGAGGCCCGGGCAACCCGTTGAAACTCCTTCGTGCTGGGGATTGGGGTTTGCAATTATCCCCCATAAACGAGGAATTCCTAGTAAGCGCGAGTCATAAGCTCGCGTTGATTACGTCCCTGCCCTTTGTACACACCGCCCGTCGCTACTACCGATTGAATGATTTAGTGAGGTCTTCGGACCGACACGCGGTGGCTTCACGGCCGTCGGCGTTGCTGGGAAGTTGACCAAACTTGATCATTTAGAGGAAGTAAAAGTCGTAACAAGGTTTCCGTAGGGGAACCTGCGGAAGGATCATTAACGTGTACGTGATGATGTTATTTTTTGTATTATACAAAAATAATATTATTCATGTTCATATAATCCGAACAATTTCAATTTAATTGCCGTTCGACGTTCTTCCCGCGCAATTATACCGCGTCGGAGTTCGATTCGTCGGCGAGCGCACGCCGGGATAAACCAAACGGAACGTTTGATCTGGCAGAAATCCGCGCCGGTTAGTTTCGGTCCGATAAAGGTGAGCGCTATACAAGAGAACAAACCACATGCGGTTTAGAATAAGAACAATGTGATCGTTAACGTCGCCGTGCGTTATCGGTCTCCGTTCATTTTCTAACGTTATAAAATTTCTCACTTTATGAGAAATCGCACATCGTTATCGGTGTGTTTATTAGCTAATTAACAACACAATAAAACAATTACCCTGGACGGTGGATCACTTGGCTCGCGGGTCGATGAAGAACGCAGTTAACTGCGCGTCATAGTGTGAACTGCAGGACACATTTGAACATCGACATTTCGAACGCACATTGCGGTCCGTGGAGAAATATCCAGGACCACTCCTGTCTGAGGCCGGCTGTTAAAAATATTTTACCACACTGTTCTTCCTCAAACGTGGTCGAACAATTGACAGTTCCGTTGAGGTTGAGCGTTTCCGTTGAGACTTTCAAAAAAGTTTTGCGGTGCGCTCTAACTTTCAGTCCGTTTAAATATTATTATAAATTCGTATAGTTTACGAAACGCATACACGCGAACGCGTACATTCGCGACGCGCGTTAAGCGAGCGGCGTCCCTGCGACGCGCGACTCTACGACTCTATATAGCATAGAACGTCGGAGGGCATGCGCTGTTCGTCAGGTGACGTTTGCGTCTCGCAATTGCGCGCGTTCTGCACGATTGTAATCGCGAGCTGTATGATTGTTACGTTCACTAATAAATACGAAACATAATAAGTAGGCGGACTCGACGTCCGAAGAGCGCCTCGACGACAGATTGACTTGTGCGTATGCATATATGTGCTGGTCTCTGGGTCGTCGTTGCGCTAACGGATATCGCGTCTGCCTCGATTTTTATCGTTGGCCTCAGATCAGGGAGGATCACCCGCCGAATTTAAGCATATTAGTAAGCGGAGGAAAAGAAACTAACAAGGATTTCCTTAGTAGCGGCGAGCGAACAGGAAAGAGCCCAGCACTGAATCCCGCGGTCGTTTCGAACGCGGGAGATGTGTTCGGGAGGTTCCGCTTTCTCGTCGTCGATACTCCTGTCCAAGTTCGTCTTGAACGGGGCCGTTTTCCCGTAGAGGTGCCAGGCCCGTAGCGACGGAGGGCGGCGGCGAGAGGGACTCTCCTAAGAGTCGGGTTGCTTGAGTGCAGCCCTAAGTGGGTGGTAAACTCCATCTAAGGCTAAATATTACCGCGAGACCGATAGCGAACAAGTACCGTGAGGGAAAGTTGAAAAGAACTTTGAAGAGAGAGTTCAAGAGTACGTGAAACCGTTCAGGGGTAAACCTGCGAAACTCGAATGAACGAACGGAGAGATTCATCGTCACTCCGCGGCGTACGCGCTCGCGCTCTGATGACGTCCGTCCCTTAATCGGGTAGCGGGCGTCACGGGACAAACGCGTCGACGTTCGCGGACGGCGTGCACTTCTCTCTCAGTAATACATCGCGACCCGTTCGACGTTCTTCCCGCGCAATTATACCGCGTCGGAGTTCGATTCGTCGGCGAGCGCACGCCAGGATAAACCAAACGGAACGTTTGATCTGGCAGAAATCCGCGCCGGTTAGTTTCGGTCCGATAAAGGTGAGCGCTATACAAGAGAACAAACCACATGCGGTTTAGAATAAGAACAATGTGATCGTTAACGTCGCCGTGCGTTATCGGTCTCCGTTCATTTTCTAACGTTATAAAAATTTCTCACTTTATGAGAAATCGCACATCGTTATCGGTGTGTTTATTAGCTAATTAACAACACAATAAAACAATTACCCTGGACGGTGGATCACTTGGCTCGCGGGTCGATGAAGAACGCAGTTAACTGCGCGTCATAGTGTGAACTGCAGGACACATTTGAACATCGACATTTCGAACGCACATTGCGGTCCGTGGAGAAATATCCAGGACCACTCCTGTCTGAGGGCCGGCTGTTAAAAATATTTTACCACACTGTTCTTCCTCAAACGTGGTCGAACAATTGACGGTTCCGTTGAGGGTTGAGCGTTTCCGTTGAGACTTTCAAAAAGTTTTGCGGTGCGCTCTAACTTTCGGTCCGTTTAAATATTATTATAAATTCGTATAGTTTACGAAACGCATACACGCGAACGCGTACATTCGCGACGCGCGTTAAGCGAGCGGCGTCCCTGCGACGCGCGACTCTACGACTCTATATAGCATAGAACGTCGGAGGGCATGCGCTGTTCGTCAGGTGACGTTTGCGTCTCGCAATTGCGCGCGTTCTGCACGATTGTAATCGCGAGCTGTATGATTGTTACGTTCACTAATAAATACGAAACATAATAAGTAGGCGGACTCGACGTCCGAAGAGCGCCTCGACGACAGATTGACTTGTGCGTATGCATATATGTGCTGGTCTCTGGGTCGTCGTTGCGCTAACGGATATCGCGTCTGCCTCGATTTTTATCGTTGGCCTCAGATCAGGAGGATCACCCGCCGAATTTAAGCATATTAGTAAGCGGAGGAAAAGAAACTAACAAGGATTTCCTTAGTAGCGGCGAGCGAACAGGAAAGAGCCCAGCACTGAATCCGCGGTCGTTTCGAACGCGGGAGATGTGGTGTTCGGGAGGTTCCGCTTTCTCGTCGTCGATACTCCTGTCAAGTTCGTCTTGAACGGGGCCGTTTTCCCGTAGAGGTGCCAGGCCCGTAGCGACGGAGGGCGGCGGCGAGAGGGACTCTCCTAAGAGTCGGGTTGCTTGAGGTGCAGCCCTAAGTGGGTGGTAAACTCCATCTAAGGCTAAATATTACCGCGAGACCGATAGCGAACAAGTACCGTGAGGAAAGTTGAAAAGAACTTTGAAGAGAGAGTTCAAGAGTACGTGAAACCGTTCAGGGTAAACCTGCGAAACTCGAATGAACGAACGGAGAGATTCATCGTCACTCCGCGGCGTACGCGCTCGCGCTCTGATGACGTCCGTCCCTTAATCGGGTAGCGGGCGTCACGGACGGGCGCGTCGACGTTCGCGGACGGCGTGCACTTCTCTCTCAGTAATACATCGCGACCCGTTCGACGTCGGTCTAAGCGCCTCTCGGGAGTCCATTCGTCCCTTCAAAACGGACGGGTGGACCGGGACGGTGGCCGACCGGCCGTCGGACGGTAGAAGACACGAATCGCGCACGCGCACATTCTAAAGCGCGTCCGGCCCGACGCAAGACAACGTCGTCATCGAGGTCCTGCCGTTGCGCGGACATCTTTGCGGCGCGTCTGTTGTCGCTGCCGTGCAGTCTCGGACCGTGCGCGTCTCAGTCGGCGATGATTCAGTTTCGGGCACTCGCAGGACCCGTCTTGAAACACGGACCAAGGAGTCTAGCATGTGCGAGTCATTGAGTTATGTATAAACTGAAAGGCACAACGAAAGTGAAGGCGCGCGCTGGTCGCGCTCGCGCTCTGATGACGTCCGTCCCTTAATCGGGTAGCGGGCGTCACGGACGGGCGCGTCGACGTTCGCGGACGGCGTGCACTTCTCTCTCAGTAATACATCGCGACCCGTTCGACGTCGGTCTAAGCGCCTCTCGGGAGTCCATTCGTCCCTTCAAAACGGACGGGTGGACCGGGACGGTGGCCGACCGGCCGTCGGACGGTAGAAGACACGAATCGCGCACGCGCACATTCTAAAGCGCGTCCGGCCCGACGCAAGACAACGTCGTCATCGAGGTCCTGCCGTTGCGCGGACATCTTTGCGGCGCGTCTGTTGTCGCTGCCGTGCAGTCTCGGACCGTGCGCGTCTCAGTCGGCGATGATTCAGTTTCGGGCACTCGCAGGACCCGTCTTGAAACACGGACCAAGGAGTCTAGCATGTGTGCGAGTCATTGAGTTATGTATAAACTGAAAGGCACAACGAAAGTGAAGGCGCGCGCTAGTCGCGCGCTCAGGGAGGATGGAGCGTCGATCTCGATCGGCCTCTCGCACCCCGAGGCGTCTCGTTCAATTCGTGAATGCAGGCGCGCTCTTAGCAGAGATGCTGGGACCCGAAGATGGTGAACTATGCCTGGTCAGGTCGAAGTCAGGGGAAACCCTGATGGAGGACCGTAGCGATTCTGACGTGCAAATCGATCGTCGGAACTGGGTATAGGGGCGAAAGACTAATCGAACCATCTAGTAGCTGGTTCCGTCCGAAGTTTCCCTCAGGATAGCTGGCGTCGATGACGAACAGTCTCATCCGGTAAAGCGAATGATTAGAGGCATTGGGGCCGAAACGACCTCAACCTATTCTCAAACTTTAAATGGGTGAGAACTCCGGCTTACTCGAACGATGAAGCCGGAGATCTGATGACGGTGCCAAGTGGGCCAATTTTGGTAAGCAGAACTGGCGCTGTGGGATGAACCAAACGTAGTGTTAAGGCGCCTAAAAAACGCTCATGGGACACCATGAAGGCGTTGGTCGCTCATGACAGCAGGACGGTGGCCATGGAAGTCGGAATCCGCTAAGGGTGTGCAACGACTCACCTGCCGAAGCAACCAGCCCTGAAAATGGATGGCGCTGAAGCGTTTTGCCTATACACTACCGTTACGGGCAAGTGCGACGTGTTAACGCATGTCGTCATTACGCCGTAACGAGTAGGACGTGCGCGGCGGTGAGCGCAGAAGGGTCTGGGCGTGAGCCCGCCTGGAGCCTCCGTCGGTGCAGATCTTGGTGGTAGTAGCAAATACTCCAGCGAGGCCCTGGAGGACTGACGTGGAGAAGGGTTTCGCGTGAACGGTAGTTGCTCGCGAGTCAGTCGATCCTAAGCTCAAGGAGAGATCTTATGTCGATGTGGCGTGTTTTTTCTAATTCATTATCAAATGATAAAGATAAATAACGCCCTTTGAGCGAAAGGGAATCCGGTTCCTATTCCGGAACCCGGCAGCGGAACCGTTTCAATAATCGTTCCCTCGTTTCAAAGCGAGTGTTCGACGGGGTAACCCAAAGTGGCCTGAAGACGCCGCCGAGGGGTCCGGGAAGAGTTTTCTTTTCTGCCTGAGCGTTCGAGTTCCATGGAATCCTATAGAAGGGAGATATGGTTCGGAACGCGAAGAGCACCGCATTTGCGGCGGTGTCCGGATACTCTCTGCGGACCTTGAAAATTCAGGTGAGGGATGTACGTGGAGATGTCGCGCCGGTTCGTACCCATATCCGCAGCAGGTCTCCAAGGTGAAGAGCCTCTAGTCGATAGAATAATGTAGGTAAGGGAAGTCGGCAAATTGGATCCGTAACTTCGGAATAAGGATTGGCTCTGAGGACCGGGGCGTGTCGGGTTTGGACGGGAAGCGGATGCGGCCGGTGCCGGGCCTGGTCGATGCTCGTTTTCGTCCCTCGGGGCGTTCGGGCTGAATCCGGACCCGCGTTCCGGCCTTCCGCGGATCTTCCTAGCCGTAAGGTCGCGTCCGTTTCGTTTCGTGCGCGATGGGCGCGCTCCTGTACGACCGCCGTTCAACGGTCAGCTCAGAACTGGCACGGACAAGGGAATCCGACTGTCTAATTAAAACAAAGCATTGCGATGGCCCTCGCGGGTGTTGACGCAATGTGATTTCTGCCAGTGCTCTGAATGTCAACGTGAAGAAATTCAAGCAAGCGCGGGTAAACGGCGGGAGTAACTATGACTCTCTTAAGGTAGCCAAATGCCTCGTCATCTAATTAGTGACGCGCATGAATGGATTAACGAGATTCCCACTGTCTATCTACTATCTAGCGAAACCACAGCCAAGGGAACGGGCTTGGGAGAATCAGCAGGGAAAGACCCTGTTGAGCTTGACTCTAGTCTGGCATTGTAAGGAGACGGAGGTGTAGCATAAGTGGGAGGTCGTTCGCGCGGTCGTCGCTGAAAACCACTACTTTCATTGTTTCATTACTTACTCGGTTGGGCGGAAGAAGCGGTGCGCGGTCGA